>JANAVB010024400.1:1367145-1446145 GCA_029216955.1 Iris pallida
CTTCTGAATCCCTGGAATCTTGTCCTGATCATATGCTTGTATCATTGATCTGTCCTGCTCCTTCCTTATTGTTTCCCATGTCGTCTTCTTCAGCCGCATCGTTCCTAGACCTGCCGGTCAGCAAGACGGAGCACTTCCCGTTGATCACCATCAACCTGGGATCAAGGCCAGCATTCCGGAGTAGCCTCCAGAGTCGTGCCTTCTGGCGGAGAGCCACCAGTCCAGCCAGTTCAGCCCGTAGAACTTGATGATGGCACTTTGGTAGGTCTCGTCAGGACCTTGATAGCTTTCCAAGATCGTCGTGGAGATACCTTGCACCAGGCAGTGACGAATGCTCTGACCAGAGGAGATCATCAGGGTAACAACGCAGCCAACAGCTTCAAGCACTTGAACCCTCCATTCTTCGACGGTAGTGAAGATGCTATCGCTGCAGATGCTTGGCTTCAGGACACAGAGGTGATTCTAGAAGCAGTCAGGACCCCAGAGAATGAGAAGGTAGCCGTGGTGTGCCTGCAGTTGTTAGATCTTGCCCGCAGCTGGTGGGTGGCTCAGGCCGTTGGATTAGCAGCACCCATTGCTTGGGCAGTGTTCAGGAAGAGATTCCAGACCAAGTATTTTGATGCTATAGCTCGGTATGATTTACAGACCCGGTTCACCAATCTGAAGTAGATGGGCAGAACGGTCGACGGATATGCGGCCGAGTTTTCGAGACTCAGCCGGTTTGCTCCCACCTTGGTGGCAACCGAGTATGATAGAGCCCAGAGATTTCATCAGGGGCTCCATCTGGAGATTTTGTTGGCGGTGGAGCAGTTTGAGCATCAGACTTTTGATGCAGTCTTGAGAGCAGCTATGAGGCATAAGTATACCTCCCAGAGGATTATGGATAGGGCCGGAGGTTGGAAGAGATCCCACGACCAGATGAATCAGTCGTCAGTACCAGCCCCGGCAGCCAGGGCTTTGACTATTGGAGCTCCGAGGCGAGCGGCCTCCGTAACGTCGGTTCAGCATTCAGCCCCGACGTACCCTCAGCAGTAGAAACAGAAGCAGTCTTCCGCAGTGGGATGTTCTCATTATGGGAAGCCAGGCCATGTAGTGGCAGAGTGCCGCAGGGCACAGGGATTGTGTCTGGCTTGTGGAGCAGCAGACCTCAGGGTTGGATCCTGCCCGAATAGGGGTAGTTCATCATCGTCCAACCTTTCTAGCTCTTCGGTGAGAGGACCAGCTCCGATCCAGCAGCAGCAGTATCCATTGCCAAGGCCCTTGCCTCCCCAGTCCCAGGTGTTCCAGCAACAACACCCCCAGCAACATGTTCAAGCCCAAGCCTTGAGTCAGAATAGGCAGCGAGGATTTCAGCAGAGGGGACCAGCACCCCGAGGGCATGGTCAGGCTATGGTGATGACCGCAGAGGAAGGATTGTCACCAGAAGAGGTAGTGGCAGGTACTATTCTCGTCAACTCCTTTCCAGTTTCAGCTTTATTTGATTCTGGTGCATCGTATTCTTTTATGTCTGCACGATTCGCGACACGGATAGGATTGGAGACTGAATCATTATCAGTAAGGCTCAATATACTTACTGGTAACGGACTTGTGGGAGTCGATAGGGTGTTTTCCTCGTGTCGGATCGTAGTTAGCGGTAAGGAATTTCCCGCTAGATTGATAGAATTTCTGATGGCCGATTATGATGTGGTCTTAGGGATGGATTGGTTAAGGAACCAGTATGCTAGAATAGACTGCCATGTTGGTAGGGTTATTTTTAGCATTCCAGGTGAGCCAGAGTTTTCCTTTTCCTGATGCGAAGTTGAGTCTTCTCCTCCAGTATTGCGGATGGCCGTAGCAGCAGTGCAGTTGCCTCGGATAGTCGAAGAATTTCCATATGTTTTTTCAAAAATGCTTCCAGGTATGCCGCCAGAACGGGAGATCGAGTTCACCATAGACTTGATTCCTGGGACGGCTGTAGAAGCATGGAAAATACTAAAGGAAATGATTCATGCGGCCAGGAAAGATCCATGCGGCTCAGAGAACTCATGCGGCTCGGGGAATCATGCGGCATAAGGAGCTATGCGGCCCAAGACATTCCATGCAGCTCAGAGGACATGTGGCCTGATAGTGCTCCCCTCCGACCCATGCTACATTAATTGCTATGACGGCTGACCCCTCTGAAAAGTTGACAGCCCTGACACAAAGGCAGGTAACTATGACTCTGTCATAATGATGAATCTCTAGGAAAGAGGAAAGAAATCTCTGACACAAATCCCCTGAGAGCCACAAAAATGCCACGTGGCCTTGCCACGTGGGCGTTCGTATGTGGCTCACTTCTCATACGGCTCAGAATAAATCCTATGCGGCTCAGGCCATAGAAGCCTCATGCGGCTCGAGCAAAGGACTTCCCATGCGGCTCAGAGTGAATCCATCCTATGCGGCTCAGGCCATGAAAGCCTCATGCGGCTCGAGCGAGGACTTCTTATGCGGTTCAAGAGGATCATGTCCATGCGGCCCAGGCGGATATATACCTATACGGCCCACAAGGATTACTCCTTTGTGGTTAGAGGACTCAAGTGAGTTGCACTGCCCACGCAGCCCTGACACGTGGGTTTAACCATATGCGGCTCACATTCATATGCGGCTCACTAGTCATGCAGTCCAGATCCCTCCAGTAGCTCCTAGGACACGTGTCCTAAGCCGATTAATTCCTCAGATTGGCTGCCATTAAAGATTGGGTCAAATCCCAATAAATCTGGGACACGTGGCAGAAGAATAGGTCTGATTTATTCGCAGATATCAGAAGATCAGTACAAGGAAGATTTGTTCCAATCAGCATTAATTGCTCATGGGATTTGGTGTAATCTACACCTAATGGCCCAGATTCATCATAATCAAGATGAATGGCCTAGATTGACCAATCCCCAAGCCGCCGCCATCTCTAAAAGCTAATCATTGGCAACCCTAATGATCACATCCCACTATTATAAATAGCAAGGTGCCATTCCCTTGTAAAGATATACAATTTCAGAGAGAAAAATACGCATATACAGAGAGACTCCCCAATAGTCAGAGAAAAGAATACACAGAGAGAGAGAGAGAAGCCAGAAGAGCAACAGAGGAGCAAGAAGAGCATTTTTTCGTCAACGCCAACTATTTTTTCACAAGGAGCCAAGGCTGCATACCGATCGTCCAAGGAGTAAGGCAGGGCTGCCGTCGCCTTCCCGAGCCTCTATCGTCACCCTCCAGAATCTAAAATAAATAATTGTACTTAGACTGCTGTACCTAGGTTTTCGTCCCTAGGCTTTCTTTGTACAAGCGAGTTTGTAACGTGAAGTAAAAGTTCGATCCTCCGATAATTGTTCTGTTCTTTTATATTTTATGGCAAACACGATGGCGACTCTGCTGGGGACTAACTTCTTCACGGCTGAGGAGTTGGTGACGCAATCGGATGCAGCCAAGCTTGGCTCCACTCAACAAAAGATGGTTGCCCGGTTCGACCAACAGGCGTTCGAAGAGATGCTCTCCGACAAAAGCACTGGCCCGGTCCAGAAGCAAGCTCGTACAAAGAAGGCCCGTAAGGAGTGGAGACCCCGATCCTTCGTTCCTGCTGAAGCTCTTACAGAGACACCCTCTGTTGTTCAAGACGGCGAACAAGATTCCATTGCGGCCCCACTTCAGATCGTAGACGACTCTGCTATCCCCAAGTCCGGCAGAAGAAAACACTATGATGCTGGACTTACAGGGGCAAAGAGGAACTCTATGAGATCCGAGCCGTATAAGGTTATCAGCCGCAGGGAGAAAGCTCATGCGGCTACATCCTTCAGCCGTAGGAAGAAAGCTCATGCGGCTACATCCTCTAGCCGCATGAAGAAAACTCATACGGCCATATCTGTCAGCCGCATAGCTTATACGGCTACAGTTGCCAACCACACGAATGAAACTCATGCGGCTGTGGGAGTCAATCGCTTGCAGAAAACCCATGCGGCCAAAATTGCCAACCGCATGCGGCCAGCCTGTACGGTCGTGACTCCTAGCCGCACAAAAACAATTCGTCCGATGGCAGAAAACAACCGCTTGTAGACAGCCTGCACGGTACCCAACTCCAGCCGCATAGCGTCCGTTTCACGCTTCTCTCGATCAGTCTTCGACCGTCTCTCATGCGGTCCCGACCCTGATAATTCTCTGGATGATAAGCCAGACTCTGTGGTACCCAACTTGGACTCCTCCTATTACGCACCCACAAGTGCTAAAAGGAGGAAGTCTAGGGCAGCGCGGGCTCATCAAGCCCAGTCAGCTGTTCCAACCTCTGACTATCGGGGCGTCCCGTTGACTATCACACGGGCCTCGGATGGGAAGTTGTATACAACCGCTCGAGTCCAGCCCCCGACGACAAACAGACAGAGTGGTTCCTCTGACCTGCGGGAGGTAATCCTCCACAAATGCAAGGAAAGAGAAGGAGTGTCGGCGTGCAAAGAGTCCTCGCTTAGACATCGCTGTACCCAAATCATCGTCAATTGCTGCTGCAACAACGCGACAGTGACAGAAGATCGGCCGTCCGTCTTCCAAAGGCTACAGCACCCGAGCTCAAAAGATGAGGCACCTCCTGTTGTCTCCTGCAATTCCGCTCAAAAAGTCTCCGCCGAAGTGAGAAGGAAAAAGACGAGTATCTCCAGTCCCAAGATATCAACCACCACAGCTAAGAAACTATCGTCTAAACGGTTGTCCTCTACTGGTGTATTCCAACACACCCGTTCAAAGACGAAATTTACCGCGATGGAAAATTCATCATCCACATCGCTGGGGGTTAAGGGAACTGGGGGTAGCACTCCTCCGAACATCCGCAACAATCCGATGTTTCAAAGAGCCGAGCCCGGACAAACAATTCTTCTATCAGGGGCAACAGACGCCGATGTCCCCGAGGACATTCATAACTCTCAAGACGAAGCAAGCTCTGGAGCTGGGGATATCGTTCCCTCCGAGTCCGAGCCCGAAGAGAACATTCCCACCTATCCCGATGACTTCTCGGTGCATGGGTACGATTCGGAGGGCACGTCCTCCACCGTTCCTTCCATCCCTCCTTATGTAAGGATGGTCTCCATGACGGACAGCAATCAAGGTGGTTCCAATGATCGCCAGCGCATCGACAATCTCGAAGCCATATTACTTGCTTTGGTCAAATCTGTAGACGAGATTAAAGCGGCCCTACCCACTATACAAGAAGGAATGCCTGGTCAAACAAGCACGGGCCCCGCGGTCAATATAGATTCAAACTCAGCGGCACCAAACCCGGGCAATAATCCTCCCGAAGTAATAGCCCCTACCGCGACAGATGAGACCCGAGAAGTAAGGAGAGAGGTCCAGGAGCTCCGAGCCATGTTCCATGCCCGAGAGAATGCTCAAGATCTCAGAATACGGCAACCATACCCTGCTGAATGGAGGGATGTTCCATTCCCACCAAGATATAAGCCGTTCAATATCAACCCGTATGATGGCAAAACCTCAGCAAGTCGGTACATCACTTACTTTGAGGTAACCACCGACCATCTGTCCCATGATGATGCGATCCTCACACGGTTATTCATCGGGGCATTGGAAGGAGTCGCCTTCGATTGGTACCGCAATCTACTGGACAACTGCATCCACTCCTTCGCCGGCTTCAAGCGCCTGCTCTTGGAACGATTCTACGAAGTAGGACAGGACATCACTATGTCCACTCTCATGGACATCGTCCAAGGGGAGAAGGAGTTGACAAGAAACTACATCGAGCGGTTCCGCCAGACCGCCATGAAACTATCTTCCGGAAATCCAGATTCCTTTTTGATTGAAATTTGCCAAAAGAGACTGCTTCCAACGATCAGTCTCTGGATGGGCGAAAGTCAATTCAAAGATTGGAAGACGTTCATCATCAGTGCCACAAGCGCCGAAGAATGACTGAAGAAGGCTCGCCAACTGGGATTGTACATCTCAGAAGGAGAAAACAAGGGTAAGCGTCCCAACAACGATAATGGGGGTAACCCCTCCAACAATCGGGACAGCAAGGGAAAGCAGGCTATGGTGGCCGACACGGCCCAGAAGCTCGAGTCACAACCAGCAGACAAACAATGGCCTCAGATCACTTACTCTTTCGAAGACGGCCACGTCAAGCCTATCTTGGACATGCTCATACAAGGAGGTAGAATTCAGCTTCCTCCACCAAGGCGGGAGCCTCGGCCGGCTGATTTAGAGAACCCAAAGTTCTGCCATTACCACCGTTATGTACACCACGCTACACACGACTGCTACCAACTAAAACGGTACATCCAAAGCCTCATCGAGTCGAACGCTCTGGCCATCGACTTCGAAGAAGTAACCGTAGCAGCCAATATGGTGTCCGTACAATTCGGCAGCTTCCCTCCGACGGAGACTCAAGACGGGGCAATCCCCGTCTCTCTGGCGACGATAGAGATTACCAATCTTCCACCTCCCCAGGAACAGGCTGCTGGTCTAGTACCTCTCACCACCTCACGAGGGGAGGTCATGTGGGTCCATCCAGACTTGGTGTCAGAAGTAACTCGGCCCCCACCATCTTCCACTTACAAAAAGAGTAGAAAAATCAGGACCTGCCACACAATCTCAGCAGACAACGAGGAAGCTACAGCCGTCGTCACGCGGTCCGGAGCGCAATCCCAACCTGTGGTTGACAGCCCAGCTGAAAATTATCAACCTACTACAACTGATGCTCCGGGACCGGCTCAGCCTTCGACGACCGACAAGCCTAGGCTGAAGGAGACTCGCTTCGACAAATTCCTCCGAAAGGACGCAGCCCAAGGGCTAGAGAGGCCCTATAACTTTGACATCTTAGCACAATTGGCTAACACTCCGGCCAAATTATCACTATACGAACTCCTAAGGCTCTCCAAGGACGTTCGTATTGCATTGAGCGAAGCACTCCAAAATGCCGATGCCTATCTCGCTCAATCCAACCTCACCGGGGAGGACTCACCCATGGATCTCCAAGACAGTACCTGCACGGGAGCAATGCCCAACATCGCCTTCACTCTGCAGGACATGCTCATCAAAACCAACCTACATGATCGCCCGTTATACTACACGGGATACATCGGCGACGTGAAGGTGGATCGGATGCACATTGATCCTGGCTCTTCCATAAGCATCATCCCGAAGGGTCTGCTACATCATTTTCGCATCCCAATGCATCGCCTGACACCAACAAACACCGCCATCAGCGGTTTCAATTCGGGCAGGAGCTACGCTATCGGGAAGATTCGCCTGAAGTGTCAAATTGGCGATCTCCAATCCGAAGTCACCTACTACGTCATAGATGCAGACACTTCTTACAACATCCTCTTGGGGCGCCCATGGATACACAATTACATGATCGTGCCTTCCACGCTACACCAGTGCTTCAAATACGTTGACAAATACGGCTTCGTGAAGACAGAATTTGCTGATATCGATCCCTTCAAAGGGGTCGAATCTTACTACACGGACTCCTGCTTATACGAAAAGTCGAAGAGGCACCTTGATAAAGGAAATGAACAAGCTAGTACCAAAACGGCTACGGGATCCGAAGGATCCCTGACGATCCACCTCCAAGCTCGCAAACCGGGCAAGTCCGCACCCCTCACCGCCACTCTGCGGAAGGACGCGATCAGCCTCCCGACGCAAGAGGAGCAGATGATAATCCGGCTGCCAAGGTCCGGCCAAGTGCCGAGACCCACAACGGGGCCACTAACAATCAGACTGCCAAGAGTCAGTCAACCCCAAACAGGGAAGCTCAATCCCTCCGACAAGCCGCTGACGATACGCCTTCCCAAGAAGGGTCGTCACCTCGATGCAAGGTCTGACACTTCTAGCGAACCAACCACTCCTCTCCCCACGTCGAGTACCAAACTGGGGGTTGCTAGTCTACCAACAACACCACGCTCAACTCCATCAACTGAACCACTGACAATCAAGCTTTCCAGGTCGTCCTCTCAGTCTTCGTTCACACAGGAGGTAGCCGAAGAGGAACCGGAGCTAGCCAAGTATGTGGCTGCCCACACTGATGTCCCCTCCGCTGATGAGATAATCCCCCTAGAAAAGATACCTTACTTCATCAATAAAGGGTTATCTTTGAACTACACCGAGCTCAATAAGCTATGTACAATGTATGCTATGGAACACGGTATAGGCGCTCACCTACACACACAGGAGACAAATGTGTACACCGCGATCCAGCTTACTCCAGTAGAAGACGCTTACCGAATATTCGAGGAAGGAGATCATCCGATCATCTTCGGCCGGACGAACAACCCGCATCCCCTCACCATAGAAGAAGTCGACCTCGGGTTAGATGCCGGGAGACTGCCTCTGTATCTCTATAGCCCTCAATCCAAATATCTCATGTAGAAACAGGGGTATAATCTGGAGACGACACCAGGATTGAACTACGGCACTGGACGACGATTATCTTTGAAGCCGCCAGTCCCGGCGGGCAAACCACGGAACTACTATAACAAAACTCGATGCGGGTTAGGGTATGTAACGCCTACTACGACCCCTGAAAGTTCAGATAAAGAATGCGACTGGCAGTCACATTCAACCGGATCACCAACTTCCGACTCAGATACCAGCATCGGAGATGTGTTCAGACAAGTCATGACAGTCAACATGGCATTCGCCGACGCTTACGAGGAAGACGAAGACATCCCTAAAATCCTCGAGCTAGAGCCATGGGCCCAGCAATTAGATGCACAATGGAAAAAGCTGTTCGAACTGAGAGAACCTCCTACTGAAGATGAGGTCATACAAGTGGATCTCGGCAGCGAATCTTCTCCAAAACCGATTTTCATCAGTAAAAGCCTAACTAACGAAGAACGGGAGTCGCTGTTAGAACTTGTCAGAGAGTACATTGATATATTCGCCTGGAGCTATGAAGACATGCCAGGATTAAATCCTGACATCGCTCTTCACAAACTCAATATTCGACCAGATGCAAAGCCGGTCAAGCAACAACAGCGACGCTTCCGTCCAGGCATCATGGACGCGATCGAAGCTGAAGTCAACAAACTGATAGCTAGCGGTTTCATTCATGAGGGACAACATCCTGATTGGGTCGCCAATATAGTACTCGTCCTCAAGAAGAATGGGAAGATTCGAATCTGCATCGACTTCTGCAACCTGAATGAGGCATGCCCCAAAGATGAATTCTCCTTTCCTATCACAGACATCATGATCGACAATACCTGCGGCTTCGAACGTATGTCATTCATGGATGGCTTCTCGGGGTACAACCAAATCAAAATGTCTTCTGACGACGAAAAGCATACATCATTCCGAACACCGATTGGCACGTACTGCTACACAGTCATGCCTTTCGGTTTAAAGAACGCTGGCACCACATATCAAAGAGCCATGAGCATCATCTTCAGAGACCACTTACGCAAGACGGTGGAGTGCTATGTTGACGATATAGCCGTTAAAAGCCGTAGCAAGGGAGACCATCTGCAGGATCTAAGGACGGTATTCGACCTAATGCGAACGAACAATTTAAAGATGAACCCCACGAAGTCCTTTCTGGGCGTATCCAGCGGGAAGTTCTTAGGCTTCATCATCACTGCAAAGGGTATCTATGTAGACCCTGAGAAGACAAAAGCAATCATGGAGGTGGGTCCCCCAAAAAATCTCCGCGAACTCAGAGGCCTTCAAGGGAGGCTGGCTTACATCAGAAGGTTCATTTCCAACCTCTCCGGGCGATGCCGACCATTCACGCACCTCATGAAGAAAGGAGTCTCATTCGTATGGGACGAGGAATGTCAGCGTGCTTTCGACAGCATCAAAGAATATTTGTCAAATCCTCCGGTCTTGGTAGCCCCAGCCCCTGGAAAACCATTCCTGCTCTATGTACGAGCAATGGAACACTCCCTCGGTGCCCTGTTGGCACAAAACAATGATGCAGGCCACGAACAAGCCATATACTATCTCAGCCGAATGATGGTTGGACCCGAGCACCGATACACCGCGGTTGAGAAGGAATGCCTCGCCTTGGTGTTCGCCATTCAGAAGATATGACACTATGTCACCGGACAAACGATACATGTGATCTCACGGGTCAACCCTCTCAGAGTCCTCATGACCAAACCAGGGGCACTTAACTCTCGACTCGCTACATGGGCAATATTGCTGTCCCCTTATCATATGATCTTTGTCCCACAAAAGGCAATCAAAGGTCAAGCCCTGGCAGACTTCTTAGTAGCCCACCCAGGCTCGGAGTGCTCCAGAATATATGAAGAGATCCCAGATGAGGTCGCCGACTCGCATGCAACCTCTCATGATAACATATGGCGAATGTTCTTTGATGGTGCTTCAAGGACCGGACCTAAAGGCAATATAATCGTCGGAGTCGGGGTAGTACTGGTCTCCCCTTCCGGATTGGTGATCAACCGCGCCTATTCCCTCAAAGAACCCTGCTCTAAAAATTTGGCCGAGTATAACGCTCTGGTCATTAGCCTCCAACTCGTAAGAGAACTGGGAGTAGAATACCTTGAAGCATACGACGATTCCCAACTAATCGTCAATCAGATCCGGGGTTCGTACGAAGTCCGTCACGAAGACATGATCCCTTATCACCAAATAGCGATCGATATCATCTCGTCATTTGAGGAGTTCTTCATCGAGCACGTCCCCAGACTCCGAAATATTGAAGCCGATGCCCTAGCTGGTCTTGCCGCTTCCCTAGCAGTTCCGAATTATGATCGCCAATCAGTGGAAGTGATAGGCCATGAACTGGTCTGTCCCAAAAACAATATGCAATTCGTGGCAAGTTATTCCGCACAGACGATCGATGACGCCCCAGATTAGAGACAACCATTCATCGACTTCGTCGTCTACGACATCCTGCCCGAGAACCCAAAGGAAGCCACTTCCATCAGAAGGCGTTCTCTCAGATTCTTCTACGATACAGAGACGAAGATGCTGTATCGCCGCTCCTACGACAGATTATTACTTCGGTGTCTGTCAAACGCAGAAGCCAAAGAAGCAGTACGAGAAGCTCATGACGGTGTCTGCGGGGCCTACCAGCCTGGCCCAAAACTACAAGATCGTCTTCGCCGAATGGGCTACTATTAGCCCACGATGGTGGCAGATACGATCGAGTATGCTAGAAAGTACAAAGCTTGCCAAGTCCACGCGGACTTCATTCACCAACCATCCGAATTTCTACATCCGACAGTGGCGTCCTGGCCATTCGAAGCATGGGGAATGGATATCATTGGTCCAATCACCCCACCTTCCTTCCGAGGACATCACTTCATACTTGCGATCACTGATTACTTCTCCAAGTGGGCAGAAGCTGTCCCATTCGCCGAAGTCAAGACTTCGAACGTGATCAGCTTCCTGAAGCACCACGTCATCTACCACTTTGGACTGCCCCGAAGGATCATCCATGATAATTGTCTGTAGTTTGCAAGCCACGCATTCTATCGGTTTTGCGATAAATACCGTATTTAGAATATCGCTTCGACGTCGTACAACCCGACAGCAAACGGGTTAGCAGAGGCGTTCAACAAAACGATCATCAAACTCCTCAAGAAGTTCGTCTCCTCCAACAAGCGCGACTGGAACGAGAAGCTCGGCGAATGCTTATGGGCTTATCGCACCACAATTCGAACAGCCACCGGGAATACGCCGTTCTTCCTAGTGTACGGGAGTGAGACAGTTCTCCCATTAGAGACTTAAATACCCTCACTCCGCATCGCCCTCACTTATCAATTGACAACGGATGACAACTACCGACGTCGACTACAAGAGTTAGAGGCCTTAGATGAAAAGCGCCTCCTAGCTCAGCAAAGGATCGAGCTATACCAAGCACGCATCTCAGGAGCCTTCAACAAGAAGGTCAAAATGAGAACATTCCAAGTGGGTGATCTTGTGCTGGCAGTCCGGAGGCCGATGGTCATGACTCACAAGACCGCCGGCAAGTTCCAGCCAAAGTGGGAAGGTCCATTTGTCATCGAGGCCGTGTTCTTTAACGGTGCTTACCGCCTCGCCAAGCAGAACGGAGACTTGCTCATGTTGCCCGTCAACGGCAAGTTCTTGAAGAAATACTATGTTTAAACAACATTCTCCAGATTTTTGAGTCACGTACCCCCTGGTACCACTGAACTCGCTCCATAAATTTCCAGATTATTGAGTCATGTATCCGCTGATACCACTGAACTCACCCTCATAGTTTGCCAGATCATTGAGTCATGTATCCGCTGATACCACTGAACTCACCCTCATAGTTTGCCAGATTATTGAGTCACGTACCCGCTGGTACCGCTGAACTCACACTCACCATTCTCCAGATTTCCGAGTCACGTACCCGTTGGTACCGCTGAGCTCGCACGCACAATATTCCAGATTTTTGAGTCATGTACCCGCGTGTACCGCTGAACTCATGCCCTTCTTCCACAAAGATATCCCAAATTTCCAAGTCATGTACCTGCTGGTACCTCTGAACTTACACTTTGATTCCAACATTCATGGATTGTTGAGTTATATGTAGTGTCCCGCTCCGCGAAGGCACTAGATAAGACAGAAAGATCGGATTGCTGGCTTTGCAACAGAAGATGATTAATCTGGGTGAGTGAACGAAGTCTCATTTGCTGATTCGCTTACGCCTTAAGAATCTGAATTTTTGATTGAATGCTTTTGTTAATAATAAGATGGTAAATCCTTGAGTATGCTTTAAGAGAATTCACATGTTGCCTCGCTAAGATTTGAATATTGCCTTGATAAAAAGAACCATGCCATGTTAAGAACAAGAAAAGAAATAATCAGCATGCTAATAAGAAGACTCGTTGCCTGCTAATAAGAACTGAAATGATGCTTGTCATGCTTGAGAGGATAAGAGAAAACAAATGAATCGAATTGAATGCTTGATCATTGCTTGCTGCTTGTATGCTTGAGAATTATAGACATGTACAGACGGACTTGTACATGTTGACCTGAATAAAAGAAAGGTACGAATTGAACGTGTCGTATATCTGCAAAGGCATGAAAAGAAGAAGATGAATATGTTTGCAAGTTGCTTGATTGATGCATGATTGTTTTATATGATAGTTGCATTTGCATTGGTCTAGACGGCTTGTGCACAAGTGGTAGTCTCTCGACGATTCTGGGGGCGCCCGGAGTCGATCGGCCTAGGAGAGAACAGGACACCTGGGGCTAGAAGTCCCCACAGAAAGAGGGGGTGTCAGTCTATTAGTAGTTGGGCAAGAAGTTCCGACTGCTAATATGGGTATTGCCCATGGACCACAAGAGTTATTGTCATACTGCATATTGACAAGAGTTAAAAGAATATTTTACAAGAGTTAAAGCAGAGACGAACAGGGAATGATAATGTTGGTTTTATAATGTTTATGCTAATCCTTGTCTTGTGCAGGGATGGACGGTCGGCTATGGTAAGAATCACTGAAAAGTGATAAAACTATATTGCTTGAGTTTGATATATAAATGCTTGCAGAGATTAATCTGTTACCAAGAAATGCTATGTTCCACTAAGAGAAAGGATGTAATATCATGCTTGTAATCTGACCCTAAGTTTGTCTTGAACAAGAGAAAAGAATGCTAAAGTTGTTGTCCCTAATGAAATGAATATGCTCATGAAACACGCTGCGCACTGCACATGAAAGGAATAGTCATCGTGCTAGAATTGAATAGTCCCTTGTATGCTTGAAATAATATGAACTGTGGCTTTTCAAAGATGTGTTTTCAAAAGATATGTAAACCGACTCTGTATGCATGGAATGAATCTAGGTAAAACTAGCAAGATCACATCACAAGAAACGTTTTCTCACTAAATGAACAGTGATCGTTTCAGACAAATGTAGCTCTTTGTTCACAATTCACCAGTATGCTGATATACTGACCCATCATCAGTCTGCATGCAGGTGCACCATGCATCGAGAAGGATAGCCCGAAGCGATAGCCCGTGCCTCATCCTCAGGAGCCAGAAATCAGAAGAGATGCCAAGAGATGACATCTGTGCAAGAGTTTGATTTTGTATATAAAAGGATGTAATGTATGGGAACGGGATCATTGCAATCTGTAAAGTTCTGAGAGAATGTAATATTGTATCAGAGAGAATCGAGAGCTTGTAATCTGTTCAAATGAAATCAATAAAGAGAAATGTTCTTGTTACCATTGTGTTCAATACTTGTATTCTGAAATATGTCCGTTGCTGCTTCAATTATCTGCGATACGTTCCGCTGCGTATTGTCAAACTTGTCTATCTTGTCTTGTTTCAGGTCTTGGCCTTGTGCAAGCGCAACTTAGGCTTGCACGGCATCACGCCTTAGCGAGGACGAACGGTCCCAAAGAGCCCGAAGCGAGGACGAAAAGGACTCTGCGGGATCGGGGCGTGACAGAATGGTATCAGAGCAACACGATCCTCTGGCCAATTTTGATTCAATTGAATTTGTACATGTCTTCTGATCGAAATTCCGTTGCCTACTCGATATCAATAATAAGATGAACGTTCCATACAATAAGTCCGTAAATATTTTTATGATGCCGGCAATATTTTACCGATTTGATTGATTGAGATTGAAATGCTTGATTGAACAAGAGTTTTGATATGATCTGAATTATGATTTCATGGATTGATGATGGCGAAGGATGAGGACTATCGCTGCTAAGGATATCGTAAGTTTCTCCTTAAGTTTCGAGGACGAAACTTCTTTTCGGTGGGTAATTATGTAGTGTCCCACTCTGCGAAGGCACTAGATAAGACAGAAAGATCAGATTGCTGGCTCTGCAACAGAAGACGATTAATCTGGGTGAGTGGACGAAGTACATTTGCTGATTCGCTTACGCCTTAAAAATCTGAATTTTTGATTGAATGCTTTTGTTAATAATAAGATGGTAAATCCTTGAGTATGCTTTAAGAGAATTCACATGTTGCCTCGCTAAGATTTGAATGTTGCCTTGATAAAAAGAACCATGCCATGTTAAGAACAAGAAAAGAAATAATCAGCATGCTAATAAGAAGACTCGTTGCCTGCTAATAAGAACTGAAAAGATGCTTGTCATGCTTGATAGGATAAGAGAAAACAAATGAATCGAATTGAATGCTTGATCATTGCTTGCTGCTTGTATGCTTGAGAATTATAGACATGTACAGACGGACTTGTACATGTTGACCTGAATAAAAGAAAGGCACGAATTGAACGTGTCGTATATCTGCAAAGGCATGAAAAGAAGAAGATGAATATGTTTGCAAGTTGCTTGATTGATGCATGATTGTTTTATATGATAGTTGCATTTGCATTGGTCTAGACGGCTTGTGCACAAGTGGTAGTCTCTCGACGATTCTGGGGGCGCCCGGAGTCGATCGGCCTAGGAGAGAACAGGACACCTGGGGCTAGAAGTCCCCACAGAAAGAGGGGGTGTCAGTCTATTAGTAGTTGGGCAAGAAGTTCCGACTGCTAATATGGGTATTGCCCATGGACCACAAGAGTTATTGTCATACTGCATATTGACAAGAGTTAAAAGAATATTTTACAAGAGTTAAAGCAGAGACGAACAGGGAATGATAATGTTGGTTTTATAATGTTTATGCTAATCCTTGTCTTGTGCAGGGATGGACGGTCGGCTATGGTAAGAATCACTAAAAAGTGATAAAACTGTATTGCTTGAGTTTGATATATAAATGCTTTCAGAGATTAATCTGTTACCAAGAAATGCTATGTTCTACTAAGAGAAAGGATGTAATATCATGCTTGTAATCTGACCCTAAGTTTGTCTTGAACAAGAGAAAAGAATGCTAAAGTTGTTGTCCCTAATGAAATGAATATGCTCATGAAACACGCTGCGTACTGCACATGAAAGGAATAGTCATCGTGCTAGAATTGAATAGTCCCTTGTATGCTTGAAATAATATGAACTGTGGCTTTTCAAAGATGTGTTTTCAAAAGATATGTAAACCGACTCTGTATGCATGGAATGAATCTAGGTAAAACTAGCAAGATCACATCACAAGAAATGTTTTCTCACTAAATGAACAGTGATCGTTTCAGACAAATGTAGCTCTTTGTTCACAATTCACCAGTATGCTGATATACTGACCCATCATCAGTCTGCATGCAGGTGCACCATGCATCGAGAAGGATAGCCCGAAGCGATAGCCCGTGCCTCATCCTCAGGAGCCAGAAATCAGAAGAGATGCCAAGAGATGACATCTGTGCAAGAGTTTGGTTTTGTATATAAAAGGATGTAATGTATGGGAACGGGATCATTGCAATCTGTAAAGTTCTGAGAGAATGTAATATTGTATCAGAGAGAATCGAGAGCTTGTAATCTGTTCAAATAAAATCAATAAAGAAAAATGTTCTTGTTACCATTGTGTTCAATACTTGTATTTTGAAATATGTCCGTTGCTGCTTCAATTATCTGCGATACGTTCCGCTGCGTATTGTCAAACTTGTCTATCTTGTCTTGTTTCAGGTCTTGGCCTTGTGCAAGCGCAACTTAGGCTTGCACGGCATCACGCCTTAGCGAGGACGAACGGTCCCAAAGAGCCCGAAGCGAGGACGAAAAGGACTCTGCGGGATCGGGGCGTGACATTATATGCGGCCGGAAGAATATCCAGCCATGCTTCTTATTCAAAGTATTTCAATTTTGCAAATTGAAAACTTTGAAGGGGGTCCTGTAGAAGCATGAAAAATACTAAAGGAAATGATTCATGCGGCCAGGAAAGATCCATGCGGCTCAGAGAACTCATGCGGCTCAGGGAATCATGCGGCATAAGGAGCTATGCGGCCCAAGGCATTCCATGCGGCTCAGAGGACACGTGGCCTGATAGTGCTCCCCTCCGACCCATGCTACATTAATTGCTATGACGGCTGACCCCTCTGAAAAGTTGACAGCCCTGACACAAAGGTAGGTAATTATGACTCTGTCATAATGATGAATCTCTAGGGAAGAGGAAAGAAATCTCTGACATAAATCCCCTGAGAGCCACAAAAATGCCACGTGGCCTCGCAACGTGGGCGTTCGTATGCGGCTCACTTCTCATACGGCTAAGAATAAATCCTATGCGGCTCAGGCCATAGAAGCCTCATGCGGCTCGAGCAAAGGACTTCCCATACGGCTCAGAGTGAATCCATCCTATGCGGCTCCGGCCATGAAAGCCTCATGCGGCTCGAGCGAGGACTTCTCATACGGTTCAAGAGGATCATGTCCATGTGGCCCAGGCGGATATATACCTATGCGGCCCACAAGGATTACTCCTCTGTGGTTAAAGGACTCAAGTGAGGGGCATTGCCCACGCAGCCCTGACACGTGGGTTTAACCATATGCGGCTCACTAGTCATGCGGTCCAGATCCCCCCAGCAGCTCCTAGGCACGTGTCCTAAGTCGATTAATTCCTCAGATTGGCTGCTATTAAAGATTGGGTCAAATCCCAATAAATCTGGGACACGTGGCAGAAGAACAGGTCTGATTTATTCGCAGATATCAGAAGATCAGTACAAGGAAAATTTGTTCCAATCAGCATTAATTGTTCACAAGATTTAGTGTAATCTACACCTAATGGCCCAGATTCATCATAATCAAGATGAATGGCCTAGATTGACCAATCCCCAAGCCGCCGCCATCTCTAAAAGCTAATCATTGGCAACCCTAATGATCACATCCCACTATTATAAATAGCAAGGTGCCATTCCCTTGCAAAGATATACAATTTTAGAGGGAAAAATACGTATATACAGAGAGACTCCCCAATAGTCAGAGAAAAGAATACACAGAGAGAGAGAAGCCAAAAGAGCAACAGAGGAGCAAGAAGAGCATTTCTTCGTCAACGCCAACCATCTTTTCACAAGGAGCCAAGGCTACATACCAATCGTCCAAGGAGTAAGGCAGGGCTGCCGTCGCCTTCCCGAGCCTCTATCGTCACCCCCCAGAATCTAAAATAAATAATTGTACTTAGATTGCTGTACCTAGGTTTTTGTCCCTAGGCTTTCTTTGTACAAGCGAGTTTGTAACGTGAAGTAAAAGTTTGGTCCTCCGATAATTGTTCTGTTCTTTTATATTTTATGGCAAACACGATGGCGACTCTGCTGGGGACTAACTTCTCCACGGCTGAGGAGTTGGTGACGCAATCGGATGCAGCCAAGCTTGGCTCCACTCAACAAAAGATGGTCGCCCTGTTCGACCAACAGGCGTTCGAAGAGATGCTCTCCGACAAAAGTATTGGCCCGGTCCAGAAGCAAGCCCGCACAAAGAAGGCCCGTAAGGAGTGGAGACCCCGATCCTTCGTTCCTGCTGAAGCTCTTGCAGAGACACCCTCTGTTGTTCAAGACGGCGAGCAAGATTCCCTTGCGGCCCCACTTCAGATTGTAGACTACTCTGCTATCCCCGAGTCCGGCAGAAGAAAACACTATGATGCTGGACTTGCAGGGGCAAAGAGGAACTCTATGAGATCCGAGCCGTATAAGGTTATCAGCCGCAGGGAGAAAGCTCATGCGGCTACATCCTTCAGCCGCAGGAAGAAAGCTCATACGGCTACATCCTCTAGCCGCATGAAAAAAACTCATGCGGCCATATCTGTCAGCCGCATAGCTTATGCGGCTACAGTTGCCAACCACACGAATGAAACTCATACGGCTGTAGGAGTCAATCGCTTGCAGAAAACCCATACGGCCACAATTGTCAACCGCATGCGGCCAGCCTGTACGGTCGTGACTCCTAGCCGTACAAAAATAATTCGTCCGACGGCATAAGACAACCGCATGCAGTTTGCTTGGACAGCAGAGTGTCAGGATTCTTTTGAGAAGTTGAGGCGAGGCTTGATGACGGCTCCCATTCTCACACTTCTAGATGGAACCGAAGGATTCTCAGTATATTGTGATGCTTCAGGCAAAGTCCTAGGATGTGTTCTGATGCAGCATGGGAAGGTAATAGCTTATGCGTCACGGCAACTTCGTGATCATGAGAGGATTTACCCAACCCATGACTTGGAGCTGGCAGCAGTAGTATTTGCACTTAAGTTGTGGAGACACTACTTGTACGGAGATAGAGTGGAGATTTTTTCCGACCATAAGAGCCTGAAGTATGTTTTCACCCAGAAGGATCTTAACATGCATCAGAGGAGGTGGCTGGAGCTACTTGTGGATTATGATGTCAACTTGTAGTATTACCCCGGAAAGGCCAACGTTGTTGCAAATACATTGAGCAGGAGAGCCGGAGTTTATTTCCTAACAGCACAATCGGGGCTGTTAGCAGATCTTCAGAAGATGGATATTGAAGTTGTCCTTCCTTCCAGTGTGGCATTGATGGCCAGTATGCAAGTTCAGTCCACTATCGTCGAGAGGATCCGGATGGCGCAGTCAGCAGATTCCAAGTTTCAGCGACTCAGAGCAGAGTGTGAGGCAGGGCGACGACTAGAGTTATGTATTCATGAAGACGGTACACTTCGACATGGTAAGTGTCTTTGTGTACCCAGTGGAGATATCAGACAGGAGATCATGACAGAGGCTCACAGTTCTCAATATTCTATTCATTCGGGCGGTACGAAGATGTACCGTGATATCCGGCAGCACTTTTGGTGGAATGGCATGAAGAGGGAGATAGCCCGGTTTGTCTTTCGTTGTTTAGTCTGCCAACAAGTTAAGGCTGAACATCAGAGGCCCGTTGGACTTCTTCAGCCCTTGCCGATTCCAGAATGGAAGTGGGAACACGTGGCCATGGATTTTGTGACTGGATTACCTAAGTCCCCAGCTGGTCGAGATGCTATTTGGGTTATAGTTGACAGGCTCACGAAGGTAGCTCACTTCCTCCCGTTCAGAGTCGATCAGTCGACAGCTCAGTTAGTAGAGATGTACCTCAAACAGATTGTCAGGTTACACGGAGTGCCAGTTAGTATCACCTCGGACCGAGATTCAAGATTCACATCGTACTTTTGGCGTAGCCTGCAGGAGAGTTTGGGAACTCACCTCCAGTTCAGTTCAGTATATCATCCGCAGACAGATGGTCAGTCGGAGCGCACAATCCAGACTCTTGAAGATATATTGCGGTCCTATACACTTGACTTCGGTGGTTCGTAGGAAGATCACCTACACCTGGTAGAGTTTTCGTACAACAACAGCTTCCAAGCCAGTATCCAGATGGCACCGTTCGAGGCACTGTATGGTAGAAGGTACAGATCCCCGTTAGCATGGGATGATGTTGGAGAGAGGCAGATGCTCGATCCAGAAATGATTGCCCAGACAGTTGAAGTGGTCAGAAGAGTTCGAAATCATCTTCGAGTTGCCCAAGATCGCCAGCGTCATTGGGCCGATTCTCATCGGCGCCCTCTCGAGTTTTCTGTCAGCGACCATGTATTCCTGAGGATTTCGCCTAACCGTGGCGTCATTTATTTTGACGCACGAGGAAAACTTAGTCCTAGGTATATAGGGCCATTTGACATTCTGGAGCGAGTAGGAGATGTGTCCTATCGTCTCGCTCTTCCGCCGTCGCTAAGCGAGGTGCATGACGTGTTCCATGTATCCCAATTACGACAGTATATCCCAGACCCGAGCCACATCCTAGATTATTCGAAATTGGTTGTTGGTACCAACCTATCGTATGAGGAGAGGCCCGTGTCTATATTGGACCAAAGAGAGAAGACGCTCAAGAACAAGACTATCAAGTTAGTCCGAGTTGCTTGGGGTCATCACTTTTTGGGGGAGTCAACGTGGGAGCGTGAGGATGACATTCGATTGCGATATCCCGACTTGTTTGACTCGTGAGGTATAATGTCTTCCTTACGCCTCATGCCTTCGATTCCTTGCTTGAATGAGTGATTGCTTGCCTAGATATAGCTTACATGTGATTGATATAACTTGTCCTTGTCTCTCTAGCCTCTTAATTAAATTCCGAGGACAAAATTCTTTTAAGGTGGGTAGAGTTTTAATGCCTGTGGTTCGTATTACGTATTTTTGGAATACGTGTACGTATTTTATCTTGTATTGCAAAATTCCTTGCTTAGCTTTTCTTTATGGCTTGGTTATTTCTTGGTTGGTTCGGCTTGGCTTAGTTTTGCCTTGGTTCATCATGAACCAAGGGTGAACCCCTACCTACCACCACCATTGGTATTTATTACCCATTCTCCTTTCTCTCTCCTCATTACTCTTCTTCTCCTCCACCATAACTTCTTCACCTACCAGAGAAAGAGGGGTCTAGGCAAGTACAGCTTTCTTCATAAAGGAACTCTAATTTTATTGTTCCATTCTCTCATTTACAGCATTCTAGCATACTTTAGTACTTGACATTTTTACTTTCTATGGTCGGATTCTTGCAGATCTAGGTTTATTTTATTTTTAGAAATTTTGGGTTTTGATCTACTTAATCTTGTTATTTCTAAGTTTTGATGGTTCCACATTGTAGAGAATTTTGTTCTGCCCTATTTTGACCTATGGAAGTTCGGATTTGGGCTCCGGATGATGGAGTTATGGAGCTTGAGAACTTGGCTCTCATGGTGTTCTTTTTCTCAGAATTTTGGAGAAGATGGACTGTGCTTAGACTTGACCGCATGAACATTTCATACGGCAAGTGTTTCCTCCAGCCGCATGGAAGACTGGTCGCATATGCACCGACCGTTCCGAGCCGCATATGCCTGAACTCCTCCGAACTGCGCATGCATAACATTCTCTGGCCGCATGAACCCCAATCATCCTCAGCCGCATGGGTAATTAGCTCCCAACCGCCTAGACCCGCTTTTCTCTTGGCTGCATAGACTGAGTATCATTCCTGGCCGCATAGGGCTTCATGACTTCTGAGCCGTATAGGCATTGCTCTCCCGTTAGCCGCATGAATCCGAACTCCGCTAGCCGCATGAGGGCCGAACCCAGCCAGCCGCATGGAATTACTCTTCGGCCAGCCACATGTGCGCCCATCACTCCTAGCCGCATGGACTTGCCTTCCTTGACCGCATGGACTTGCTTTCCGTCAGCCGCATGAAGCCCACTCTTCCACTGGCCGCATGAGACCCAACTTCTTGGGACAGCATGCGCCCTTGCCTCCCTAGCCGCATGCCCCTGTCCTTACCAAGTTGCATGCGCTCCCCTTATTGGCCGCATGAGTTCTAGTGATCCTGAGCCGCAGGACTCCTTCATGTGCCTTGCCCTGCTATTTAATTATTATTATTATTATTATTATTATTATTTCTCTATTATTATTTGACCTTTACTGATAACTTGTGTCTTATAACCTCAGCATAACTTGGATCTCTTGATTGAATGCTTGCACCATACTATCCTGCACATGTACCCTGAATACGACAGTAATCCGTAGTGGTGCACTCTTGACAAGTAACATGACATGATAGTGGCCCGCCGTGGTGCACTCTTGACAAGTACACTTGACATGATAACCTGACATGATATACCTGGATAAGCTGTTACGACGGCTACCTGACATGACATGACCTGTATAAGTAACTTGGACACCGTGGGCGATTGTGCTTGTACAACTAATCCAGTCCTGTCTTGCATCATGTCTAGGAGGGGACTCCTGAGTACCACGGTCAGGAGTACCTACTGAAATAGACTAAGGCTAATAACTAGATTAATACATTAGTCATAAAGAGATCTTCCAGCTACAGGCAATCCCGTTACCTGGGCGCGCTTGGGATCTGTAGCCTGCCGTCGAGTAGGGCACATTTCCAGCACACTGTCATGTGTTGCAACCTTCAAGCTACCTAAGGGTACATGTGTTTCCTGGGCGATGTACCCACCTGAATTCAACCCCTAATTTTCGACATAGGTAACCTGGAAGGTCTGCAGGGCTTGTGGCTGTGGAATAATCTCACTGCATCTTGCTAGTAACTAGGCCTGTGATAACCCTAGTTAGTTAAAGTATCAAGCCGTACTTATTGCTTGGCCGTGATTGTTGAATGAGGAATAATCAGTCTAGTCTTGCCTTGAATCCTGTATAGATTGTTACATGTTCTGATTTTCTTATATTATCTTGCTGATAAATGGAAGAAACCAAGTTCGGTTCAGATGAAGGGTTACGATCCCGGTCTTTGTTTGGTTTAAGGATTGTAACCTGGTTATCTGAATGGTCCCATGGTTATCTTACCGTATATCCTCGTGATGTTATATTTTCTCCAGTTTTACTATATATTGTTATTTTCTGTGCTAATTGCTGGTTTTAGTTCCTAAGTGAAGCTTCCTTTGTGGTACTTGCTCTTTCTAGGGTCTGACCCAGCTGGTTTTGTATGGCCAGATTTCGGAGCAGCTCCAGAGGATCTACCGACTTTCCAACCCGATGGTGGAGACTAGACGTAACCAGGGCAATGAGTGGGTTTATTTTTGATCTCCCACTTTCTTGTAAAAAATATTCTTTTGAGGCGTTTAGCCGACGAGCACCTGTTTAGCTCGATTGCATTTACTTATTGTCTGCCTACGGGCTGTAACATGATTAACAGATCCTAGGGTTGATCATGTATGACTAAACTCTTGCTAGTCCTAACATTTTGTAACGACTAGCTTCATAATCAGCTGAATATATAATATTTGGGACGCCTTATTATTGTATATTTAATGATCATACATCTTGTGAATTTTACCTAATTGTTTGTGATTGAGATACTAGGCTTGTTCATGACCATAGGAGACTGTTGGCTTGTAGTAAACCCTCATGTATCTAGACAGCCGTGACCGTATAGCGAGATGGATTCTATTTCATATACGTAGCTGGCTATGTCTGCCCCCGTTCTCCAGTATTCTGGTTCTGGGGCGTGACAGTTGTCATGGCGAACCAGGCCCAAGCTGAAGTTCTGGGGATCGAGACTGTGGAGCTGAAACTCACTTCCGGGAACACTCTGATGTTCCAATGGGTAAAGCATGTTCCGGTGATTACCAAGAACCTGATCTCTGGGAGTCTGCTTAGCAACGCAGGCTTGAGGATGGACATTAATGTTGGTCAGATGGTGATGTCCAAGAAGGGAACATACTTCGAGAAGGCTTATCAAACCGAAGGGATGCTTAAAATTTAGCTTGTAAACTAGTCTAATGAAATCAATACAATCGTTCTTTCTGATTATTCTCTTGAGTTGTGGCATAATAGGCTAGGACACGTTCATTGTAAAAGAATAAACAAAATGTCTAGTCTAGGACTTATCTCCAAATGTGGGGGTAAGGTAGAGAAGTGTGAAGTATGTGCTCAGACAAAGATCACTAGAAAACCTTTTCATCGGGTAATCGAAGCACAGATCTTCTGGAGTTGGTACACTATGATATCTGTGACTTCAAACAATTCTCTACAAAAATCGGAATGAAGTATTTCATAACCTTTATCGATGAATTCTCTAAGTACGCGTTCGTCTGCTTGCTCAAGTCCAAGGACGAAGCATTCGAGAAGTTCAAGGAGTTCAGGGCCGAAGCTGAACGACAAACTGGACAACAACTCAAGAGATTGAGAAGCGATCGAGGCGGAGAATATCGGTTGAATTTGCATCGTTCTGTAAAGAACATGGAATCATCTGCGAAACTACTGCTCCGTATTCTCCTCAATCTAACGGAGTAGCAGAGAGGAAGAACCGAACGTTGACAGAAATGATGAACTCAATGCTGCTAACTGCAGGTCTTCCAAAATGCTACTGGGGAGAAGCTGCATTAACGACCGCTTTTATTCTGAATATAGTGCCTTATGCAACTTCTGACATAACTCCTCATGAACTCTGGTTCAAAGTCAGACCTAACTTGAATGTCATTCGAGGGTGGAGGTGTCTGGCTTATGTGAAGCTCCTAGATCTGAAGATGCAGAAGCTGGGGACAAGGACTATGAAGGCGATCTTCTTGGGTTATACCGATAAGAGTGATGCTCAGAGATTTCTTGATATTGAGTCAAATCATATCATCGAATCTCGCGATGCTGAATACTTTGAAGACAAGTTTGCAAGACATAAAAACATTATTCTTCCAGATATTCCAGAGAATAATGTAGGTGCAAATGAGACTGAGATCTCATATGAGCCAGTAGTCCAAGATGAAGATGAAGTTGTTGGTAGAGAAACAACAATTGAACCAGAACTCGCTGAGCCGTCGACGAAGCGAGCAAGGAGGCCGAAGAGCTTCGGAGATGACGTCGTCACCTATCATGTGGAAGCAGATCCGTTTACCTATAATAAGGCGATGAAGACCAGAGATGCTATCTTCTGGAAGGAGGCAATAGACAATAAAATTGACTCAATTACCTCCAATTACACATGGGTGTTAGTTGATTTACCCAAAGGAGCAAAACCCATCGGATGCAAGTGGATCTTCAAGAAGAAGATGAAAGCTGATGGAACCATTGACAAGTTCAAGGCCAGGCTAGTGGCCAAGGGGTTATTTTCAGAAGCAAGGGATCGACTATTTGACACATATGCTCCAGTAGCACGGATGACAACAATCAGATTGTTAATTGCCTTTACGGCAATACACAAACTGGTGATACACCAGATGGATGTGAAAACAGCGTTCCTGAATGGCGAGCTGACCAAGGAGATTTATATGCAACAACTAGAAGGATTTGTTGTCAGAGGCCTTGAAGAAAAAGTTTGTAAGTTGGTAAAATCTCTATACGGCTTGAAGCAAGCTCCCAAAATGTGGCATGAGAAGCTTAACAAAGTTCTAAGGTCAAACGGCTACAGGGTCAGCGAAACAGACAAGTGTGTCTATACTAAATTTGCTGACGGAAGATGAGTCATCGTTTGTCTGTACGTGGATGACATGCTAATCCTAGGTACGGATATAAGCTGTGTCACTGAGACAAAAAAGTTCCTCTCGACAAAGTTTAGTATGAAGGACTTGGGGGATGCTGACGTTATCTTGGGACTCAAGATCATCCGGACAGACACTGGATTGGCACTGTCACAATCTCACTAGATTGAGAAGATGCTCACTCGATACGGGTATCATGATCTTCCAATTATTGATACGTCGTACCAAAGTGATCAGAAGCTGGAGCCAAACTCGAAGAAAAGCGTCAGGCAATTGGAGTATGCTAGCGTCATCGAGAGTTTGATGTACGCTACTACTGCCACTAGGCCTGACATAGCTTTCGTTATAGGAATGTTGAGTTGATTCACGAGCAATCCAGGCGTCGAGCACTGGAAAGCTATGAAGCGTGTTATGAGATATCTCAAGAAAACTCAGACATATGCGCTGCACTTCAGCGGAGAGCCGCCGGTAGTAGAAGGCTTCAGTGATGCCAGCTGGTGCTCAGAGTTGGAGAGCGAGAGGTCCACTGGTGGATTTATTTTCACAATGGGAGGAGCTGCTATATCGTCAAAGTCGAAGAAACAGACTATGCTCTCGCGGTCTTCTTTGGAATCTGAGTTCTTTGCACTTGATACCGCAGCAGATGAAGCAGAATAGCTTCGGGAGCTCATGTATGATCTTCTAGTGGTTGGAGCGCAGATATCGACAATTTTGATATACTGCGACAACCAAGCGACTGCGGCGGTGGCATCAAATGATCTCTTCAACGGAAAGAAGAGAACTGTACGGTTAAAGCACAGGGCAATGAACGATCTCATCAAGAGAGGTGTCATTGCAGTAATCGATGTTCGGAGTCAGGAGAACCTGGCAGATCCATTTACGAAGGACCTCAAGCGTCAGCTGGTTGAAGACACAGCAGGAAAGATGGGCTTGAAGGCATTCTGATAGTATGTTTTTGTAATCCTACTATGAAGTTTTATGCTATTAGTTCAAAGAGAAATCTACTAGACATCTAACTTTTGGTTCAAAGGCGGACCACTAACTGGAAAACTATCAGATAATAGTGGGTACTTGTTCTTGGGAACATGGAAGGGTTACGAACCCATAACCACTGTTGTCTACTATGTATTTTCTACGGAAAACAGATCCTGTGTTGAGGATGGCTTAAATGCCTTAATAAGTTCTCAGGCAGAGTGAATGCCTGGTGTGCTTTACAGGAAGCACGGTAGCACAGCACTACAAGGAGTAAAACTCCATGCTACAGTGGGATGACTCCACCATGAGGTTCCCAGGTAGGGGTAATGCCTCAGCTTTGCAAGCCAAGTCATAGCGGCGTAGCACCACAAATAGGCAGGTAGCCTAAAGCTGTATGATGAAATTAAAGAGTTATAGACATCATTACAAAGGGGAGGGTGACCCCATGTTACAGTGGCACGACACCACGATGAGGTTCCCACGTAGGGGTAAAGCCTCGACCTTGCAAGCTATGTCGTTACGGCGTAACACCGCAAGGAAGCCTTAGGCTTCATGCTGGGTAGAATGGCACTACAAAGAGGCTGTGACCTCATGCTGCAGTAGTGTGACACTACGATGAGGTTCCCGGGTAGGGGTAATGCCTCGACTTTAGGCCATGTCATAGCAGCGTAGCACCGCAAGGAAGCGCAAGGCTTTATGCCATGTCTCTTTAATAAAGAACTTACCTATAGTATACGGAAAGAGATATCAGGCCGTCTCTTGAGGGTAAACTTGTAGACGCCCAAAACTATACACTGAAACCAGGCTGGCACAGGCCCTTTAATGTGCAGCCAGAAGCACATGTAACTACACTTTGTGAGTGGAAAGAATTATAATTGTGGTGCAGAATTCAAGGCATAGTCCATTCTTGTATCACATTATCATTCAATCCATGCAGAAAGATTCAAGTCGTCAGTGACATCTATCATAATGCAAAATGGACAGTTACTGTGGGGAACGCTCAACCCTTGACACATATATATGGTGAGATATATGGAGGATTGTTGGTGCTCTTGCTCCTTGACATAAAGAGAGCTTGCTCTCAATATGCTTTGTAAAGTTTAGTCCCACATTGGAAAAGCACCATGAGTTATCTCAAGATATATATGAGTATGTGTTATTGGGATATGCACATGGGGTGGTGACCCTAAGGAGGGAACCATGTGGGTAATTTTACCAAGAGGTAAGGATAAGGCTCCAAGAAAAGCATTCATGCTTTTTGCTCTTGGAAAATTAATTTCCATTGGGACTAAGCCCCGTAGGGGCTTAGCGACTCGGACTCGGACTCGGACTCGGACACGGACTCGGGCTCATGGGCTCATGAGGCGTAATGTGGCATTTTGTTGGCGCACTTTGCACTTAGCATGTCAGCTCGTCGCTAGGTGCATAGTGCGCTTAAGTTGCGCTCGTTGCGCGAGCCACTTGCACGGCCACGTTGTTCGCCAGGTTGCGAGAGTTACGTAGGTGCGCCAGGATACGCGAGTTGCACAGTTACACTAGGGTGCGCCAGGTTGTGCCAGGTTGCATGAGGTGCGCAGTTGCGCCAGGTTGCACGAGTTGCGCAGGTGCGCCAGGTTGCGCCAGGTTGCGCGAGGTACGCAGTTACGCCAGGTTGCGCGAGTTGCGCCAGGTTGTGCCGTACGCGCCGCGTGCGCAGTACGCATAGTATGTGCTGGAGGCGCGTGCGCAGCTCGTCAAATTGGTGCAACTCGCACAGTTCATGACTTTCCACGTTCTGAGTGATTCGTAACTGATCCTGGATTTGTGGATCTGACATTATATCGTGGCACACATTTTGGATCTGGACAGCTACATCAGTAGCTATATATTCAGAGCCTCTCTTCTCTCTCGATATACTTCTAAGATTTCAGAAATTTACCAAGGGAGAAGAGAGAGCTGCTGCTGCTGCACACGGTGTCCTTTCTCGTAAAACCAAAGTCCGTCATCGTTCCGAGCAGTCCGTCTTAGAGCAATTTTTCCAGAGTGTTCCAGAGTTCACTCGAACTTGCTAGTTCCTGGAAGCTGACCGTGTGGACGGATCTAGCTTTGAGCACTGGTGTTTTTGACACCCCAGCAGGCCACCACCTTCCATCTTTCGCCTGTCACCTTCACTGCTGCCTTTAGCAATTCGGCCAGCATCTTCTTCTTAGAAGCACTGCTATCGTTTGCTACGTATACGAAATCTTCTTAGATTTTCGTATTCCAGAATCCTTATAGGATCTCTGGTTGTGCACCTTCCTAGAAGTGTTGCATTGGAACGTTATTCTTACAACTGTTTCATTCGATTTTCTATTGAAAATATTGTGCCCCGGTTCTAACAAAAGTTACTCAGGCTAGTTCAGTTTAGAGAAACTTTTACTCAAAAACAGTCATTTTCTTACTAGGGGCTGCCCCCCACCCCCGGGCGGCCTCCGCCCCCCTCAACCTCCCATAAATTCAATCATTCTAACTTCTTCTTATCTCTCTTTTCAAAATCCTCTCTCTTCCTCCACCTCCTCCAATTGAAAATCATAAAGCTCTTCCTTCTCCACCTCCTCCAATTATAAGCATCAATAATCCTTAAGATGGCACCCAAAGCTTCATTCACTTCAAAACCTTCAATTTCCTCCATCTTCTCCATCTCTAATTTTATGTTTTTTTTATAAATCTTCTTATCAATCCTTATTAATGTCCAAATATCATAGTGTACTTTAGAATGAACTTTGGAAGAACTTTTGAAATTTTGAACCCATTTTAGGATTTTGAAGTAAGAATTTCAGTAGTAGACCAATTCGTTGACATGCCACCAAGCTATTTTTTATTAACATGATGACATCAAGCCCTTATTGCGGCTTATGCTATTGAATTCGCTGCTTTGTTTTTGGTACCAATAAGAAAAAAATTCCTGCACTTGCTGCATCAAAAACTAAATCACAGGCTTCTGATATAAAACGAGCAGTTCTAGTAAGATTTGTAATATGAATATCTTTACGCTTTGCGGAGATGTAAGGGGCCACTATATGATTCCACTTCTTAGTATTATGACCAAAATAAACTCTCTACAGTCATGTATGTTGTCAAAATTTATTTTGGTCTGTCAAAATTCTTCACTGACCTTGCAATTGGTAAAGACAGTCAAAAAATTTGATAGTCCTAAAAAAACATGTTCAATAAATAATACTTTTTAGGACAGTCAAATTTTCTGACAGTCCTACCAACTGGAAGGACTGTCAAAAAAATTGACAGTCCTTTAAAATTGATTGATGCATTAAGCAGTTGAACTTGGATGCAAAAGTACAATATCTCGTGTTTGGAGAAGAAAGTAAAACCCATGATAAAAATCTCTCATTTGGTTTCTATACAAAGAGATACAAGGTCATGAAAACTCATAAAAACTAATGATTTGTCGATATTTTATCTTTCTTGTATTTTTGAATTCAAGAAGCCACTATTAATCCTTTACTTTAATTAGTTAATAACATTTATTATTTCCTTGCCATAATATTTTCTAGCTAGAGACGAGATTTTTAATTGAGAACCTAGACACATTCTTTTAGTCCAATTGGTAGGACTGTTAAAAATCTTGACAGTCCTAAAAAATACATGTTGTTCATTGAAAGACATACTTTCTTTACGATTGTAAAGAAGTTTAACAATCCTTCCAATTGGTAGGACTGTCAAAAATTTTGACAATCCTAAATAAAACATGTTGTTTATTGAAAAGCATATAATTTTTAGGATTGTAAAAAAATTTGACAGTTCTACCAATTGGAAGGACGCGCACGTGAAGATGAAGAGAGCAGAGGAGGGGGCTTCTGGTCGGACGTGGGCTTCCCATCGGGGGCATACGGAGGAGGCATACAGGATAGGAAGAAATAAGAGGAGAGCTCAGGGCGCACATATGAAATTTTAGGGGGAAATTTGGATTTATTTTTCTTCTTCAGTTGAACAAAAATTAATTAGGGCAAAAATTAATGTGATGCCCAAATATATCGTCATACTGAATGCAAGCGACGCCCAGGTCATCGCCATTTAGTCGCTCAACTTCCCGCGGGTTACCCGTATAAATTAGCGATAGTAATGGTGACAGATCTATAACACACTTGTATCTCGCTCATGATCCGTCGCAGACATACCGATGTTTGTCGCTAATCAACGACATACTTGATTCATTGTCAGTTTGTCGTGATTGTTTTATTGTATTATTTTAGTGATGACATCATATTGCGGAGGCTCTTTATATTGCAACGTTTATAATTTAGGATAATATCAAAATCAAGAGAAGTATCCAAAATTACACTGACATGATCTTAATGTTCTATTTTTTCTAACTAAAGAGCATTTTTTCAACTAGATTTTTGACACCTAAGAAGGTTTTAAGGATACATCCACATCGGGATGGTCATATCTCTATATTTTCACATCCTGAAGATGTATCGACATCGACTCACTTTTTTCCTTCAAGTACATTTTTTCTACTAGATTTTTTGAATCAAGACTTTGATGAAGTTTTATCATATGTATATCCCCATAAACTCGCATTAATATATTACCTGAAGACGGATATTGATCATCCATGAAGACAAATGATGATCACCTCGAAGACTGGTGCTAATCTACTTGAAGATTGATGCTAAACATTCATGATGATTGATACATATTGTTTATTGAATCGTGCACACTTAAGGGAGAGTGTTACAGTTTTTGTAAGTAAATATTGAATGATTGTGCCAACCAATAATAGAGATATACTTATCTATTTGTAATATTGTAAACATAATATTGTACCCACTTGTTAAGCCATCAGACTATTATAAATAGAATCATATAGAGAACCCTTGAAGGGTTTATCCACTCGAGAATGCACTTCTCAACATCTCTTAGTCATTAATTGACTACAACATAAACATACTATTAAATATAGAAATGTAAAGCAGTTTGAAAAACCTAATTATGAAGGAGTGGGCTAGTTTTATATAAATCATGAAACTAAATTACTTTATTATAATATTCAGATCAGGTTATTTTTGGTGTATACAATTTTTACATAAAACTCATTCAATATTATGTGAGAAGGAGAATAATAAGGAAAACATTATGTTTTTTATATTTACTTTTATTGTCGTCTTCTCCTTCTTTGATCGGTACCATTTAGTAGTATATGATTAGTAACTAAATGCCTTCAACATTCACAAATTTACAACTTGGTACCCTATGTTGGTTAAGTAGGGTGCCAATAAGAAATATGAAAATATGAAGGATACCATCTTTAACGACATAGGGATATCGTGTTACAAATTTGAAAAAGGGTAAGGTATTTAGTTGCTAATAATAATATTTTATGATATCAACTTATCAATTTTGATAGTTTAGGATAGGAACTTGCAAATAAAAAAGGTTTAGGATATTTAGTTGCAAATTAGCCATTTATATGTTTATGCACCTTATTGTTTAACTCAAATTGAGTGATAGAGTTACTCAATGAAATTGGCCAAGCGCATGCGACACAAAACTTAGAAAGATACTTGAGTATAGTTCGGTGCCATCAAAGGATAGAGTCGTTCGATGGGAATTGTCTAAGACACGCACACGATATGGATTAAGGAACGGCATGATGACTTGCACTCAAAAAGTCTCGAGGACGGGACTTACTCTGAGTGGTGTATTATGTAATGCTCCGTCCCGCTCAGTTCAACCGAAGGAATTGAAACGCAACGGCGTTTGGACTTAGCCATGCAACGGCTTGCTCGAAGTTTCGCTCGGTCGAGGCAACTCCTCGCTTAAGTGGGTGGCTTCGGTGAACTTGTCTCAGCTTGGCCTTCACACTAATAAACTGGATGTTTTCAAATGCACAAATTAGGCTTGATAATAAAAGAGATGAACCCACATAGCTAAGAGAATAATTCCACCTTGGGTCAGATTGAGTTAGAATATGGAAAGGTCCTACGGTCGGCTTAGAAATGTTGCACGACGTGCTTTCAAATTAACACTCGGTCCTTCATCCTGTGGCTTGGAAGAAGGAAAATTTGGTCTATGTTGCCACCAACTATGAACTTAGTATAGTCATAGACATCGTACGATATAAATGCTTGGTATAGCATAATTGTCCCAAAATCTCAATACATGTTTCTACGGTGCAAGATTTGGCATAGCCATTGCTCATCCATGGATTAAGTTGTATCATATGGTTTATGGCACAGTCGTGGCACTGATATGGAACACGGTTGATTCAAGTCAAATTTGGCAGGAGGGCTATCAAATAATCATTTCTGAGTTGATGATGATATGGTAACATGGAAATGCTCGCGACCGTGGGACGTCGAGGCAGTCTATGGTTTTGGGAGTCTCCAACGTAGTTTTGAAAAATATGGTAACACTGGAAGAGTAATGACTATGTAAGATGGTAGTTCGAGTCGAGTCTTGCATGGTCATTAGACAACTTATGCACAAGAGAAAGTTTTCTCGGACGATAATCTGGGCCCACAGGACCGTTCCGGCCTAGGAGAAAACACGGTGTAGCCGAGCTGGGGGTACCGCTCAGGTTATTCGAAAACTTTCAGCGGGGCTCGCTACTTGCGCTGAAAGGGTCACCGTCTAACAAAGCTATAAGTCCAGGATAGCTTGTGGTGCTAGTGATCCTTTCATATAGATAAGTCGGCATATAGCGACGATCCACGTGCATGCCTTTGGATTGAGTCGAGTAATGTGTGTATGGTACCAATGAGTCAAGTTAAATATGTGCACGGATTGCAACACAATATTGGACCTAAAATTTGCCTGCAACAGTGACACCGTGCATTGGCACGAGAGGTGGCATCGAAAGTTTGAGTCATTGACACTAAGTTCACAAGTCTTGATTGATTCAGTTGATGATTAAAATAGGAAAGGCTGCGAGGCAGAAATATGCTTAAGTCGTATTGAGTTGTGAGACACAACTTCGATATTAATGCACGAATAGAGTTATGACACGACCAATGTTGTTGTATCTCAAAGTATGGGCCAAAAGCATGCACGAGTCGGTACGTTGATATTGCTGGCACGAGAATGGTCTAAAGGAACAAAGATAAGTAAGTTATTGGTGCAAAGCACGGTAATGGTATAGAGACACAAAATAGGCTATGAGTATATTTTCTAAAATTGATCCTAAGGCAAGAATAGAAAGACAATAGAAAAGGAATAGTTGTACACACTAAATGAACGTGTTGGTTTTGTATGGGTAGGCGAGGAACTCACACCACCAGTACAGTTGTGTACTGACCACCCAATAGTTTTTATACACAGGTTACTGGTACTTGTCCGTTGAGGCGGTGCTCACTTGGACGCATTGAGGTATAGAGTTTTCTTGGCATTTCGAGGCATGTAGTTGCATTAAAGACTTCACCTATACGGGACGTAATGTATGGACATCACCTTCTCTTGTTATATTGTATTGAAGGATGAGAGAGAGTAGAGTGACTTGTATTCTGAGAGAGAGAGCTGAGTGATTGTAATAAGAAAGAAAGTGAGCTTGAGCGACTTGTAATCTTGGCTTTGCGCCCTTGTAATCTTATTTCAATATTAATAAAATGTATCATTTTGTATATATGTTTGTGTTATTCAACTTCTCTGTTCGGATTTCTGTGTGACGATCCCGTCGCAAGCTGCTATAATCGGCCGTTATGGAACCCGCATTGCAAGTGCAACCTAGGCTCGTACGACATCATGCCCTACCAAGGACGATCGGTTCTTTGGGAATAAGGCTTGACATAATGGTATCAGAGCACGACTTTATGTCATTGGACTTCGATTGAATTTTTTAACTCTGATGTTCTCTTCGTGCTAAATGTCATTTTCGTAAATCGATACTGTAAGCCCCTAATATTTTAATTAGTTTTAATTAAGGGTTTTTAGTTACAAATGGCATTTTTATCCTTAAAATAATGTATTATAATTATTAGGAATTTTAAAATTTTCAAATAATTTTTAAATGGTTTTTAAAGCCAAAAATATCATTGTGCAATTTATTAAATTATTTTAATAGCATTTTGCAATTATTTTAAATGTTTTAAGGCAGTTTGCAATATTTGAATCTTTTGTGCAAATTATATTTGCACAGAGCTTTGCGGGGGGGGGGGAGGAGGTGTTTATGCAATTTGGAATTTGTAAACTCAAAGGCGGTGGGGGCTTTGTGTAAATAACGAATCATGGGGGGGTTTCTGCTAAAAACCCAGACCACTGCCTTCGTGTCTGCCTATTCGACGACCGACTCGCCGAAACCCTAACCCTAATTCTTAAAAACCCGGCCAAAACCCTAATCTAATCCCAAACCCAGCCCTATAATGTAAAACCCCTAAATTTCTACTATATTTTTTTTATATAAATTTGGTACTGATTTTTTTGTACTTGTACGTCGCGTAGTTGCATTGTACGTCGCGCGCACAATTTCATTTTTTTTGTTTTGTTGCTCGACACGTACGAATATGTGCGAGCGTACAAATTTTTAGAAAAATATTTTTCTATTTTTACAGTTTCAAAATAATATATATAATAGTTATTTAACTATCGTACCAAAGTTTCCAAATTATTTTATTAGTAATAAATAAAAATTCTTCGTGCATACATATATTTCATAAATATTTTATTAGTTTATTTTAAATAATAATGTAATTTTTGAAATTATTATTATATGTATTTTTAGAAAATATAGTTTGAAATGTTTGTGGCAATTTAAATCTTTGATTGGATTTTTATGGATTTGATTTAAATAGCTTAAATTTAAAGATAGAATTTATATTTAATTTAAGTTTAGATTACCTAGATTTAAATTGGAATTTAATTTGGATTTAGATTGATTGTATTGATTTGAATTTAATAGTAAAATTATCTATTTGGGTTTTAAAAATCTCAATCCTTATCCAATTGGGAATTCCCACATCCTATAAATAGGCAGGTACTCCTCCATAAATTCTTCACATCCACAAATTCTCCACAAAAATGTGCATCGTGTCCATGTCCCCTCTCAGTCTTATTCCATATTTACATATACTTGTTCCACCATCTTCGTGTCGGACATTCCCTGACAAATCTAATCAAAACCCTAGCCCTAGCAAATCTGGCCACCCGCCGTCATCCCGACATCACTTCAACTTTCCCGACTCCATCCACCAGCACCTTTACCGAGTTGTCTGCCACCCTCTGGCAACCATCGTCGCCTAAAACTCCAGCCTGAGTCGCTACGACCACCCGGGCCATTGGCTGCAGACCCGAACCCAAATACAGAGACACCCGACCCTGTCATCACCACCCCGCCATCATCGACAGACCCACCCAAACCGTAGCCAACCCACGACGAACCGCAACCACCGTCCGTGGCCGTCGCCCAACGCCTAGCCCTTCCCCTCCGCTGTGGCAGCCTGGCCGCCGACTTCACCCAGACCTCCACCGTTCGTCGCCGCGTCCCAGCGCCCGGCCACCCTCCGACGAGCTTCCACCCAGCCGCCCTCCACTTCTGATCGATTTCCCTCGTCGAGCCTCCTTTCCAGCCTCCGCAACCGCCAGTCACACCACCGCCATCGCGACAGCCGCGGCGGCCAAACCCCCGACCATCAGCTGTGCCGCCTCCCCTCTTTCCTCATCTCCTTCCCGTTCTCCGCTCTACTCCTCCTCCACGCCTGCCCTTGCCGCCCGACTTCTCATGGCCGCGTCCCTCCGCCGGATCTGAGCCTCTCCTTCTTCCCTCTCCCGATCCCTTTCTTTCTCACTCGTTCCCTCTTTTTTCCCACTCTCTCTCTCTCCTCTTTCTAATAATGGGGGAATAGCGGTAGATTACTTTGTTGTTGTTGTTTTGGTATTTTTTGTTTTCGTTTATTAATTTTTTTTGTTTTTTTTGTATCAGTTATTACTATAATAATAATAATTATTATTATTATTATTAAAAGTATTATTATTTTTGTTGTTTTGTTGATAGTATTACTAGAAATAGTACTATTATTTTAGGAAATTTTTAAATATTTCCTAGCTAATTTCAAACATAGTTTTCAACCCTGAATTTTTTTACTATATTATTATCTATAGCTTTGACAACAAGAGAAGAGGGTATTTTCTACAAACTTAGTTTTAAAAATAATATTCTAGATTTTGTATTTTTCTAAAACCCATTTTTTAGCATTTTCAAAATATCTATTTTGACCAATAGAATATAGTTTTACTTAAAATGTTAATTTGACGAGCTTAGAATTTTGGCTTAAATAATTTTTCATATTTTAAGTAATTATCTAAACTATTTTACCAACATATAGTTTTTAAGATATAATCAATAATTTCCTAGTAAATTTCAAATATACTTTTATATATAGTTTATTATTATTATTATTATTTGAATCATATTTTATCCCCTTAGAGTTTTGGCCCAAAAAAAAGAATCTTTTAATTTTCAACTGTGTTTTCTAGAATATTTTGTATTTACCTAGAATATGTTTGATTTACAAAAATATAGATTTTTAGCCAAAAATATTATTTGACAAATTAGAGTATTTTGGCCTAAAATAGTTTTTCTAATATGTATTATTCTAAAAACTATTTCTAATAATAAAATATGTCCTTCAAATATTTTCTAAAAAGATTATAAGCATTATCCTTCAATTTCCCCCTTCGACTATCGCTATTGGTCATGAAGCGTATCTATTTTCTCGCGGATTCGAACCCTTACCCCTCTACCGTGGCATGTGAAAAATCAGGACACCATGAGCATCGCATCACAACAGGAATCATCACAAGGCAAGTATACCTTGCTAATTTACTGTCATATTATTTATTTTCTGCATTATTTACTTTGTTTCATGTTGTTAGTTTCCTTTGTTATAAACTGCGCGTCCAAGCCATACTTGGGTGTAAGCGACTCTAATAAGTCGTTTTACTTTATTATATGCATGTTAACTTAGTTTTAGCGGACTACCTTCTTGTTGGGGGATATCCTTATACCTCCCTTGGCCATGACACACACACTACACGGTTTGAGACAATTTGCTAGGGGCACGACTTATGGACTGGCCATCTCTAAAGTCGTGTGACGGTAGTTGTTCGTAACTGCTATGACCAGGGTTTTAGAGACTCAAGCAGTTACAAAACTGGACGAGCCAGGGACATGACTTGAACAGTATAGAAAATATTGGGAAAGGACAGTCGCTAGTGCGTATGGGAAGCCAAACAGGTAACCCATAGTTTTCGAAAGGAACTATGGCGATATATTTGCAGATACCCTCTGACATTTTGGACGTTACGACCGGATACGTATGACTGGATGCCAGTTGCGTACTTATAGCCTAAAATCCCACCCGTACGCATGAAAGTTATCCTCTAAATTGCACATTAGGCGGTTAGAATCTCCTTTGCATATTTGTGTCTAGAATAGTCTTTTATATATTATTTTATTATTCTAACAGTTCATATTAGCATGTTCTTCCTGTATCTTGCTACGTTCGTCTGAGGACCTGGTTATTCCCCAGGTGTGTGCTTTCATGATTCATTGCAGGTGTTCTAGCCTAGGCCGTGATTCTCTCTATTCCTTCGAAGACGATTGCGCTTGGTTCATCTTGCCATTTTATGGATCGATTCTTGTACATTTCTTTCATTGAGATAGTTGGTAGTGGACTTTGTCTCCACCCAACATATTGTACCAAAATAATTCATTATATGACATCTATTATTCTTTTCATTGTGGATGAGATTTAGTTTGTCTTGGATTACTGCATTTTACAGCTTATGTATACATATAAGGCCCATGTACTTCGTATGTATACAGCTGGCATGTCTACGTTCCTAGTCCTTCGTATATTGGGACTGGGCATTACATATTTTTGTGGTGGCCCATGCAGGTCAAGATAAATTGTTTGGTTACTTTACCGTACCAAGAAAGCCTACGTATAGGATTAGAGTCTAGGATCTCATCCACATACTTGACCGCCTTCTCGTTTGACTCCTCGAGTTGCATCTTGCTTGATCCCTTCTATCGTGATTCGTGCTCTTCTTTCATGCTTGATAGTGGTTAGGAAGGTAACCCATAGTAGGTGGACATGACCCATTGTCCCATCACCCCATTAGTTTAACTCTTGTAAGTTGGGTAGATACCTCATAACCTAACATTTTTTCCTTATGACCCGTATTAACATGATTACTTAGACTATAGCCTTTATAGGACCCTAACTTATCTAGCTCACCAAGTCTTAGACAAAAGACAGTAGGATGAATATATAGGAACAATCATATGACAAGACTTAGATTCTTAAGGAGTTGAACTAATTCTACCTTCTTTCACTCTTACGCTCTCGTGCCTATGTTTTTACCATCATGACTAATTCTGCTAAATAGCCTAATTTTTGCAAGCTTACTTTTTATCAAGCTTGTTCAAGAATATATATTTTATTTGGGGGTCCCACTAACATATTGTCTACTCAGAACCGGTGCATGATGGTCTGATCAACCTAGTGTACTTTGGTTCGCCTTTCATACGATTAATCTACGTGGTTGAGATATAGTTAAACTTACCCCTTAGAATCTCATCCACTATTGCCTTGGCAATTCTTTTTGAATTATTCGGTCTCCTTTGAACCACATATTCGTATTCATATTCGATAATCTCCTCTTCGAACCCTTTGTTACTTTCGCCTTCATCTATTTTAGAAGAACGAAAGCACTGTACATGAATTTCCCCTAGCTGTCCTATCGCTTATGACCATTACCACTCAATGTTACTATATCTTTGTCTTACATTACTCGTCCTTCTTCTCGGCCCTATATTTACTATCATGACCTTCTAATCGCTTAATTTAGGCGTGCGCCTAATCGCTCTCTTAATCGTGCCCCAACTTACTCTCAAGGAACCATGTCTTTAAGTTCTCAAATTTATTTCTCTTGATACCGTACTATTCTTATTGCATGTTATCTTGATTAAACTTTAACCCTAATCATTTTCCTTCTGGCTTTAGTTAGCCATACCCATGATTTATTTTTGTCATTATTTGAAATTGCGATTTTTTTATGCATAATTGCGTTGAACATCGTTTCTCTGCCTCGTCCAGTGACTTGATCGTATTCATTACCGGTATACCCATGTGACCTTCTCAACCACCCTTATTATTCTTAATTTCGAGGACAAAATTCTTTTAAGTTGGATAGGATGTAAAACTCCTAAATTTCTACTATATTTTTTCATATAAATTTGGTACTGATTTTTTTTGTACTTGTACGTCGCGTAGTTGCATTATACATCGCGCGCACAATTTCATTTTTTGTTTTGTTGCTCGACGCGTGCGAATATGTGCGAGCGTACATATTTTTAGAAAAACATTTTTCTATTTTTATAGTTTCAAAATAATATATATAATAGTTACTTAACTATTGTACCAAAGTTTCCAAATTATTTTATTTATTTTATTTATAAAAAGTCTTTATAACAGTTATTAATAATAAATAAAAATTCTTCGTGCATACATATATTTCATAAATATTTTATTAGTTTATTTTAAATAATAATGTAATTTTTGAAATTATTATTATATGTATTTTTAGAAAATATATTTTGAAATTTTTGTGGCAATTTAAATCTTTGATTGGATTTTTATGGATTTGATTTAAATAGCTTAAATTTAAAGATAGAATTTATATTTAATTTAAGTTTAGATTACCTAGATTTAAATTGAAATTTAATTTGGATTTAGATTGATTGTATTGATTTGAATTTAATAGTAAAATTATCTATTTGGGTTTTAAAAATCTCAATCCTTATCCAATTGGGAATTCCCACATCCTATAAATAGGCAGGTACTCCTCCATAAATTCCTCACATCCATAAATTCTCCACAAAAATGTGCATCGTGTCCGTGTCCCCTCCCCGTCTTATTCCATATTTACATATACATGTTCCACCATCTTCGTGTCGGACATTCCCCGACAAATCTAACCAAAACCCTAGTCCTAGCAAATCTGGCCACCCGCTGTCACGCCCCACTCCCGTAGGAGCGATCGTCCTCGCTAAGGTGTGATGCCGCACGAGCCTAGATTGCGCTCGTGCAAGGTGGGTTCCATAACGGCAGATTTCAGCGGCTGCGATGGGGTCGTCGCACAGAAGTTCCAAACCGAGACATTGAATAATAGCAGCAGAATTTGAAGCAAAACACAAGTCATTGCAAAACACTCTTTTATTGATATTGAAACAAAGGTTACAATGGGCGCAAGGCCAAGATTACAAGTCTCAAGCTCACTCATCTCACATTACAAGTCACTCAGCTATCTCTCATCCCTCAATACAAGTCTTGAACCAGCGGAAGCTTCGAAAGGCGACGTCCATACATTATGTCCTGTATAAGTCTTGAATACATGTGGCCGCACGCTTCGAATCGCCAAGGAACTCCATACCTCGACGCATCCAAGCGAGCTCCGCGCCACGAGCTTCTGCCTGTGCCTGCACATGAAAACTATGTGGGTGTCAGTACTCAACTGTACTGGTGGAATGAGCTCCTCGCCCACACATACAAAACCAACACGTTAATTTACTTTGGGTGTAACATAGTCCCCTTGTGATTGTCTTTCTACTCTTTCCTTAGGATCGGTTTTAGGACAGACGCCTTGGCCTATTTTATTTCTCAAGACCATTTCGTGTTTGCAACGCAACATCAACTCAACAACGTTAACCTATCAAGTCATGCTTGCCTTACGGCTTAAAATCAGAGAAGCAACTACGCGATAAGACTCCATTCCCGTGTGACCGTGCTATAAGTCCTTGTTGAGGCCGTGCCTCGTAACTCAATGAGACTCAATCATATCGCCGCCTCGCGGCCCTTGCCGCCCCGCGGCCCTTTGCTACTAAATCATCAACTGTCCCAATCAAGACTTGTGGGTTATGTGTCACTCGACCGACTTTGCCTTACGGCGTTTCCTGACTTAAACTTAAGACAACTCAATCATAACATGCAACTTATATGCCGACAACATAAGACTCGATGCCACATCTCGTGCCGAAGCATGTCGTCTACGTTGCAACCAAATCTTAGGCCCAACATTGTGTTCAAACTATACACACACATTCAATTCGACTCCTTGATATAGTGCACTCAATACTCGACTCAACCCAAAGGCATACTCACGGATTGCCGCCCGTGCCGACTCATCTATATGAGGTCACTAGCATGACAAGCTATCTTGGACACATAGCTGGTATAGGATGGACCGGTCACCGCAAGTAGCTAGCCCCGGTGAGCGTCCACCGAATACTTGCCTTTCGTCTCAGCTATCCTGCTCACATTCACCCTCGGTTTCCTCCTAGGCCGGAATGGTCCCATGGCCCCGGGTTGTCGTGCGAGGAAACAAATCGCCCTTGTCGACAAGTTGTCCAATGACCATGCAAGACTCGACTCAAACTGACGTCTCACACAGTCATCCTTCTTCCAGTGTTACCATCTCTTTCAAAACCAATATCAAGACTTCTATCATTTGAGACCCCTCGACGACCTACGGTCGCGAGCATTCTTTCCATGTTACCATATCATTTCATTCAACTCAATGCTTATTCGATAGTCCTTTCTCCAAAACTCATTAAATCAACCTTGGTTCATGCCTTAAACACTAAGTCCGTGCGTCGTGCCTCAAACCGACTTCCGATCTACGCGACGCTATCGCCCAAGTCATACTTTATATGACAGGCCTTAAGACCGTAAGACTATATGGTTATACCCAACCGTAGAACTCGTAGGACCGTGCTTGCTACCACTCTGATAGCCTAACATAACTTGCCTGACTTAAATGCACAACGACTCGACGAGCAAAGGCTGCGTCAAGCCTCGCATTACGAAAACGTACCGCGTATGCGTTCGACTTCTGAATGACCAAGTCATTTGGGTTCCTAGACTTACATCATAAGCCATGCAATGCAACTTAACTCATGGGACAAGCCAAGGCTATGCCAAGCCTTGGACGATAGGACCGTGCATGCTTTATAAAGCATTCATGCGGGCGACGCCTATGACTTAGGCTACGATCATAACTTCACCTACTCAACCAACTTTCCTTCTCCCAAGCCACGGGACGAAGGACCGAGTGTCATTTTCAAAGCACGTCGTGCACCAACTCTAAACCGACCATTGAACCTTTCCATATTCTAACTCAATTCGACCCGTCGGGATTATTCCCTTTAGCTATGTGAATTCGTCTCTTTTATTATCAAGCCTACTTGTTCAAGTTGAAAACATGCGATTTATTATGTGAAGGCTAAGATGAGGCAAGTTCACCGAAACTACCCCACATGAGCGAGCGATCGCCTCGACCGAGCGATGTCTTCGAGCAGCTGTTGCAAGGCTAAGTCTGAACGCCGTCGGTGTTTCGATTCCACCAATTGACTGAGCGGGACGGGGCACTACATCATATACCACTCAGAAAATTTTTTGTCTTCAAAACTAACTGAGTACTTACTCATTAACTTATCACTCGAACGTTCAACGGCTCTCGCACACATTTCTCCTATGCATTTCCCAAATGCGAGCCACGCTCGTGCTACTATCAATCTTTCATTCAATACGATTTCAAAATCCTCGACACTTTTCTATTCCTCAAGTCTCACTTGATTCAACATATCACTTAGTTGGATCGTGCATATATTCCAGGCGTCCCCAAAATACATGCATTTTAGCCAAGCCTCGTGATAGAGAATCCCCCATCACCACTCGAGTCGGATCGTACACATATTCGGGCGTCCTTGATATACATGCATGTCAACCGAGACTCGTGAGTGGTGCCTCCACAAATTCTACCACTTCGCACTCGAACGTCTGCCTAACCGCTAGGCTATGTCTTTCCGTCAGTATTCGAATTATAGTTCCTAAACAACAATATCAACACTGACCCCATCCTAAGGTCAAACCAAGTTGATAGTACGGGGTTTTCTACCCAAGCTCGCATCACTCCGATTTCTAAACATCAAGCATCAATTTCCTACACACATCCCAACATTTGTCGCACGGGGTCCGAGTCATTCAGCAAAGCCATCCTACGATAACTCACGTTTCAACCAATTCCTTGACATATAAATATCACTTTGTTCATCAAGCCATTTCGCATAGTATATTTCTTCGAACACGTTCGACATAATATGCCTATCAATCCTTCCAAGTCAAGCATACTATGACACAATTCATCGCTAAACCATAATTCACATTCTATACTCCCTAAGTCATTTATTCCAATTCACGAAATCGATCACAAGGTCATCTGACTTAACAATACATTGCACCCTGATCTCACGCGAGTCAGATTATCCACGGTGGGCATGAATCACCATGCACGCTCCCGCGGGATAATCATCCTCATCGGGACGTAACTCTTGTTCGAGTCTAATGACCTTGTGATCGATTTCGTGAATTGGAATAGATACTTTAAGTGTATTCGATAAATACTCTAAGTGTATCTCCGTTCCCGACCGAGCGATACTTGATATTGCTCGCGACTCGTTTGCACCAAAAAGTCGGAATTAACGCTTAGGCGTGCGCAAAAGATTGGTTTGTATTTTAGAGGAAATAGATATGTGCAACGCGAGTTAGAAACCGGTTTGGAAATGATGAATAAAAATGAATGTCTTGATCGAGGAAATCTAGTAAATCACACGTGCGATTCAGATTGAGTCAAATGAAATGTGACTTGAGTTTTGGACAACAATATTGAAACTAGCTTGAGGAATAGCGATTGAACTTGATCTTGAATATCGAAGAATTATGGCATATCCAGTTCGGACAATAGCATCAGTCGCACGACTCGAAATTGGTTGCAAAGGAAGATCGTCAGGTTACACATATCGTCGATGGTATTGAGGCGTATCAAAGATCGATATGCGATAACTCGGGGGTACTCTGACTCGACGAATGATGATCGTACAAATGTCATTGTTCCGATGGATGCTATACTCGGGATGTTGAAATGTGTCGAGGAAAAGATAAACTTGGCTCGAAGATTTTCTAGTTAAATGAATGACGGTCAGACTATCAAATTGGAATCTTGACTTGGATAAAAATGATATGTTTGGATTTGCTTCATCGATAACCACAACATTGACGTTCTTGTCTTATGCGAGTGCAACTCCAGCCTCGCACATGCGTCGCACCGATTAGGGCGATCACTCCGCGTGAGCGCTGGTATGGTGATTCATACAGCGGGGGTGATTGAACTAGCATGGCGTGGCAATTTGTGTGCTTCGACTTGTGGTTTGACACGAAGGTGGACTCGAGAATGACTTAGCGTGCGTGACGGTCGAATTTAAGGATTGCGTAGGTCCAATCCGCGTATCGAGAATGAATTAGTCTAGACGCAAGCAAGAGTTACACCCCGATGAGAATGATTATTCTGCGGAAGCATTACATGGTGATTCATGAACATCGTGGATAATTGGACTCGTGTAAGATTGGGGCACAACATATTATCGAGCTAGACGACCTCGTGATCGAATGCATGAATTGGTTAGAATTGGTGATTTGAAACAAAATCGAATATGCGCAACGAGTGCTTCGATGCGAATTAGGTGATCGTGCTCGATGTTTAAAAATCTGAGTGCCGCGAGCTTGGGTAGAAAACCCGTACTATCGACTTTGGTTTGACCCTAGGATTTGGGGTCAATGTTGGCATTATTGTTGGGAAACTATGATTCCAATCCTGACATTGAGTTAGACTTGAGAAATGGCCTAGCGGTTAGGCGATACGTCCATGTTTCAAGAGTTAGCAATCGAAAGATTGATCTTGAGGATTGGCAAAGATGGATAAGGTGAATCAAGAGTACAGGAATACCCCTCACGAGATTCGGCTGACATGTATATATTTCAAGGACGCTTGAGTATTTGTACGATGCAACTCGAATAAGAACGACAAATTCTCTATCATGTGGCTTGGCTGAATGCATGTATTTTGGGGACGCCTGGAATGCGTGTACGATCCGGCCAAGTGATACGTTGAGTTCTAGCGAGACCTGGGGAATGAAAAGTGTCAAGGATTTGAGATCGTGTTAAAGGAAAAGATTGAAAGTAGTACAAGCGTGGCTTAGAATCGAAGTAACGCATAGGCGGAGTGTGCATGATAAGTTATGGCGTACCTCGTACGACGGTTATAGCTCCGTGTCTAGGCACAATTAAGTCTTGGCCATAGAAATGGTAGGATGGCTTGCCTTCAGGAAAGTCTCGAGGACGAGACTTGTTCTGAGTGGTGTATGTTGTAGTGCCCCGCTCCGCAAAGTCAATCGGAGGAATCGAAATGCCGACGACGTTCGGACTTAGCTTTGCAACGGCTGCTCGAAGGCTCGCTCGGTCGAGGTGACTCATAGCTCAGGAGGGGTAGTTTCGGTGAACTTGCCTCATCTTAGCCCTCACATAATAACTCGCATATTTTCAACTTGCACAAGTAGGCTAATATAAAAGCTACGAACGCACATAGCTAAGGAAATAATCCCGACGGGTCGATAAATGCTAAAACTTGGAAAAGGTCCCACGGCCGTCTTAGAAGTGTGTTCAGCGTGCTTTCAAAGTGACACTCGAATCCTTCGTCCCGTGGCTTGGGAGAAAGAAATTAGTTTAAATTGCTAAGTTGCCACGACACTTGAATTGGCCTAAGTCATAGGCGTTGCCCGCGTAAATGCTTGATAAAGCATGAACGGTCCCATCGTTTTGCCCCAACGCTTGAATTGGCCTAAGTCATAGGCATCGTTCGCGTGAATGCTTGATAAAGCATGAACGGTCCCATCGTTTTTCCCCAACGCTTGAATTGACCTAAGTCATAGGCGTCGCCCGTATGAATGCTTAATAAAGCATGCACGGCCCCGTCGTCCAAGGCTTGGCATAGCCTTTGTACGTCCCGTGAGTTAAGTCGTCTTGTACGACTTTTGGCTTAAGTCTAGGCACCCGAGAACTTGGTTGTTCAAGTCGAACGCGTGCACGGCACGTTCCCTCGATTACGAAGCTCGGCGTAGCCTTTGCTCGTCGAGTCGTTGCCCAAATAAGTTAGGCAAGAGTTGTGCTGGGCTATCAAAGCCATTTCTAGCACTGTCCCACTCTATCTGCGGTTGTCAAGTCGCGTAGTCCCTCGAGATCAAGGCTCGTCGTATAACTTATATGACTTGAGCGACAATGTCGCCAAGAGAACAAGATCTATCTAAGGCACGAGCCACGGTCGGCACGATGTAAAGTTAGCCATGGTCTATAGCATTTAAGGAACACGCAAGTTAACTTGGAAGGCTATGCAGTAGTCGTTCCCTGATATATCAGGCGGTCCCTCGGTTGGGAGTCTCACGTTCCTATGCACGTTAAGAAGTATGAGGCGGTCCCTCGGTTGGGAGTCTCACGTTCCTATGCATGTTAAAAAGTATGAGGCAGTCCCTCGATTGGGAGTCTCACATTCCTATGCACGTTAAGAAGTATAAGGCGGTCCCTCGGTTGGGAGTCTCACGGTCCCGATGCACATTATGTAAAGTGTGGTTCAGAGCACAAGTGCTAAGTATAGTTCCAATCGTACCAACAAATTAGGTCATGCATTTATGTGAGTCTAGATGTCTCATAGGTGCGTGGTCATGGACAACTTGTCGACAAGGGCGATGTTTCTTCGAGCGACAACCAGGGGCCACGGGACCGACTCGGCCTAGGAGGAAACACGGTATAGCCGAGCTGGGTATGAATCAACCGGTAGTTTAGAGACTTGCATTGGGGATCGCAACTTGTGGTACAAGGGTCCCAATTGCCAGGCTATGTCCACGATGGCTTGTCATGCTAGTGACCTTTTATATAGATAATTGACGTGCTAAGCGGCGAATCCGCATGCACGGTGTCGGTCGTAACAAAGGAAGTATAAGCACGGTATGACTTGAGTTATGAAATGTGTGCTCGGTTGCACCCAAAGTATTATAAGGCCTAGGGTTTGGCTAAGTAAAGGCCCGTGCTTCAGCACGAGATGTGGCATCGAGTGTTAAGTCGTTGGCATGGAGTTGCATAAGTCAAACTGGAGTCGTCGTTGAGTTAAGTCGAGAAGGGCCGTAGGACAAGTTGGGTGAAGTTACGTTGAGTTGTTGGGCACAGCCTCAATTATGAGGCACGATCGCGCTGTCATAACACAAGTATGGATAAGTCAGTAAGTGACGAGGCACTGCCTCAAGGAGGTAGCACGGTCATACGGAAATGGGGTCTATCGTGGAGTTGCGTTCCTGATTATGGCCGTAAGGCAAACACGACTTGATAGGTTAACGTTGTTGGCACGAGAAGGGGTCTAGAGGCAGAGTATGAGTTAACGTTGTTGTTGCAAGCACGAGATGGTCCTCAGACACAAGTATGCCAAGGCGTCTGTCATAAAATTGATCCTAAGGCAAGACTAGGAAGACAATCGTAAAGGGACATGTATTGCATAAAGTAAAATAAACGTGTCGATTTTGTACAGGTGGGCGAGGAGCTCACTCCACCAGTACAGTTGAGTACTGAAACCCACATAGTTTTCATGTGCAGGCACAGGTAGAAGCTCGTGGTACGGAGCTCGCTTGGATGCGTCGAGGCATGGAGTTCCTTGGCGATTCGAAGCGTGCGGCCGCGTGAAGTCAAGACGTATACGGGACATAATGTGTGGACATCGCCTTCCGAAGCTTCCGCTGGCTCAAGCATTGTATCGAGAGATGAGAGAGAGCAGAGTGACTTATAAAATGAGAGAAAAGTGAGCACGAGAGACTTGTAATCATGGCTTGCGCCTATTGTAATCTGATTGTTCAATATTAATAAAGTGTTCTTTTGAATAACTTGTGTTTTGATTTTAAATTTTGCTGCATGTTCAATGTTTCTGCTTGGGACTTCTGTGCGACGACCTTGTCGTCGCCGATGTAATCGGCCGTTATAAAACCGCCTTGCACGAGCGCAATCTAGGCTCGTGCGGCATCACGCCTTAGCGAGGATGATCGCTCCTACGGGAGCGGGGCGTGACACCCGCCGTCATTCCGACATCACTTCAACTTTCCCGACTCCATCCACCAGCACCTTCACCGAGTTGTCTGCCACCCTCTGGCAACCATCGTAGCCCAAAACTCCAGCCTGACTCGTTACGACTACCCCGGCCATTGGCAGCAGACCCGAACCCAAACACAGAGACACCCGACCCTGTCATCACCACCCCGCCATCATCCTGCCATCATCGACAGACCCGCCCAAACCGTAGCCAACCTACGACGAACCGCAACCAACGTCCGTGGCCGTCTCCCAACGCCCATCCCCCATGGCCAACTCCGGCCGACCAAGACAACACCACTACGAGAACCCCAAAATAAAAGGGGAAAAGAAAACCCCTTACCTAAAACTGCCGCCGCCGTGTCCCCCGCGAGCTCCGCCCGGAGCCGCACCCGCACCTAGTCTATGCAGTAGTCGTTCTCTGATATATCAGACGGTCCCTCGGTTGGAAGTCTCACGTTCCTATGCACGTTAAGAAGTATGAGGCGGTCCCTCGGTTGGGAGTCTCACGTTCCTATGCATGTTAAGAAGTATGAGGCAGTCCCTCGGTTGGGAGTCTCACATTCCTATGCACGTTAAGAAGTATAAGGCGGTCTCTCGGTTGGGAGTCTCACGGTCCCGATGCACGTTATGTAAAGTGTGGTTCAGAGAACGAGTGCTAAGTATAGTTCCAATCGTACCAACAAATTAGGTCATGCATTTACGTGAGTCTAGATGTCTCATAGGTGCGTGGTCATGGACAACTTGTCGATAAGGACAATGTTTCTTCGAGCGACAACCAGGGGCCACGGGACCGAATTGGCCTAGGAGGAAACACGATATAGCCGAGCTGGGTATGAATCAACCGGTAGTTTGGAGACTTGCATCGGGGATCGCAACCTGTGGTGCAAGGGTCCCAATTGCCAGGCTATGTCCATGATGGCTTGTCATGCTAGTGACCTTTCATATAGATAATTGACGTACTAAGCGGCGAATCCGCATGCACGGTATCGGTCGTAATAAAGGAAGTATAAGCACGGTATGACTTGAGTTATGAAATGTGTGCTCGGTTGTACCCAAAGTATTATGAGGCCTAGGGTTTGGCTAAGTAAAGGCCCGTGCTTCAGCACGAGATGTGGCATCGAGTGTTAAGTCGTTGGCATAGAGTTGCATAAGTCAAACTGGAGTCGTCGTTGAGTTAAGTCGAGAAGGGCCGTAGGACAAGTTGGATGAAGTTACGTTGAGTTGTTGGACACAGCCTCAATTATGAGGCACGGTCGCGCTGTCATAACACAAGTATGGATAAGTCAGTAAGTGGCGAGGCACTGCCTCAAGGAGGTAGCATGGTCACACGGAAATGGGGTCTATCGTGGAGTTGCGTCCCTGATTATGGCCGTAAGGCAAACACGACTTGATAGGTTAACGTTATTGGCACGAGAAGGGGTCTAGAGGCAGAGTATGAGTTAACGTTGTTGTTGCAAGCACGAGATGGTCCTCAGACACAAGTATGCCAAGGCATCTGTCATAAAATTGATCCTAAGGCAAGACTAGGAAGACAATCGTAAAGGGACTTGTATTGCACAAAGTAATATAAACGTGTCGATTTTGTATGGGTGGGCGAGGAGCTCACTCCACCAGTACAGTTGAGTACTGAAACCCACATAGTTTTCATGTGCAGGCACAGGTAGAAGCTCGTGGTATGGAGCTCGCTTGGATGCGTCGAGGCATGGAGTTCCTTGGCGATTCGAAGCGTGCGGCCGCGTGAAGTCAAGACATATACGGGACATAATGTGTGGACATCGCCTTCCGAAGCTTCCGCTGGCTCAAGCATTGTATCGAGAGATGAGAGAGAGCAGAGTGACTTGTAAAATGAGAGAAAATTGAGCACGAGAGACTTGTAATCATGGCTTGCGCCTATTGTAATCTGATTGTTTAATATTATTAAAGTGTTCTTTTGAACAACTTGTGTTTTGATTTTAAATTTTGCTGCATGTTCAATGTTTCTGCTTGGGACTTCTGTGCGATGACCCTGTCGTCGTCGATGTAATCGGCCGTTATGAAAACGCCTTGCACGAGCGCAATCTAGGCTCGTGCGGCATCATGCCTTAGCGAGGATGATCGCTCCTACGGGAGCGGGGCGTGACACCCGTCGTCATCCCGACATCACTTCAACTTTTTCGACTCCATCCACCAGCACCTTCACCGAGTTGTCTGCCACCCTCCGACAACCATCGTAGCCCAAAACTCCAGCCCGACTCGCTACGACTACCCCGGCCATTGGCTACAGACCCGAACCCAAACACAGAGACACCCGACCCTGTCATCACCACCCCGCCATCATCCCGCCATCATCGACAGACCCGCCCAAACCGTAGCCAACCCACGACGAACCGCAACCAATGTCCGTGGCCGTCTCCCAACGCCCAGCCCCCGTGGCCAACTCCGGCCGACCAAGACAACACCACCACGAGAACCCCAAAATAAAAGGGAAAAAGAAAACCCCTTACCTAAAACTGCTGCCGCCGTATCCCCCGCGAGCTCCGCCCGGAGCCGCACCCGCACCTAGCCCTTCCCCTCCGCTGTGGCAGCCCGGCCGCCGACTTCACCCAGACCCCCACCGTTCGTCGCCGCGTCCCAGCGCTCGGCCACCCGTCGACGAGCTTCAGCCCAGCCGCCCTCCACTTCCGACCGATTCCCCTCGTCGAGCCTCCTTCTCAGCCTCAGCAACCGCCAGTCACGCCACTGCCACCGCGACAGCCGCGACGGCCAAATCCCCGACCATCAGCTGCGCCGCCTCCCCTCTTTTCTTATCTTCTCCCCGTTCTCCGCTCTACTCCTCCTCCTCCGCGCCTGTCCTCGCCGCCCGACTTCTCATGGCCGCGCCCCTCCGCCGGATCTGAGCCTCTCATTCTTCCCTCTCTCGATCCCTTTCTTTCTCACTCGTTCCCTCTTTTTCCCCACTCTCTCCCTTTTCTTTCTAATAATGGGGAATAGCTGTAGATTACTTTGTTGTTGTTGTTTTGGTATTTTTTTGTTTTCGTTTATTAATTATTTTTTTGTATCAGTTATTACTATAATAATAATAATAATAATAATAATAATAATAATTATTATTATTATTATTATTAAAAGTATTATTATTTTTGTTGTTTTATTGATAGTATTACTTGAAATAGTACTATTATTTTAGGAAATTTTATAAATATTTCCTAGCTAATTTTAAACATAGTTTTCAACCCTGAATTTTTTTACTATATTATTATCTATAGCTTTGACAAAAAGAGAAGAGGGTATTTTCTACAAACTTAGTTTTAAAAACAATATTCTAGATTTTGTATTTTTCTAAAACCCATTTTTTAGCATTTTTAAAATATCTATTTTAACCAATAGAATATAGTTTTACTTAAAATGTTAATTTGATGAGCTTAGAATTTTGGTTTAAATAAATTTTCATATTTTAAGTAATTATCTAAACTATTTTACCAATATATAGTTTTTAAGATATAATCAATAATTTCCTAGTAAATTTCAAATATACTTTTATATATAGTTTTTTATTATTATTATTATTTGAATCATATTTTACCCCCTTAGAGTTTTAGCCTAAAAAAACGAATCTTTTAATTTTCAACTGTGTTTTCTAGAAATATTTTGTATTTACCTAGAATATGTTTGATTTATAAAAATATAGATTTTTAGCCAAAAATATTATTTGACAAATTAGAGTATTTTGGCCTAAAACGGTTTTTCTAATATGTATTATTCTAAAAACTATTTCTAATAATAAAATATGTCCTTCAAATATTTTCTAAAAAGATTATAAGCATTATCCTTCAAATTCCCCCTTCGACTATCGCTATTGGTCAAAATGCGTACCTATTTTCTCGCAGATTCGAACCCTTACCCCTCTACCATGGCATGTGACAAATCAGGACACCATGAGCATCGCATCACAACAGGAATCATCACCAGGCAAGTATATATTGCTAATTTACTGTCATATTATTTATTTTTCGCTTTATTTACTTTGTTTCATGTTGTTAGTTTCCTTTGTTATAAACTGCGCGTCCAAGCCATACTTGGGTGCAAGCGACTCTAATAAGTCGTTTTACTTTATTATATGCATGTTAACTTAGTTTTTGTGGACTACCTTCTTGTTGGGGGATATCCTTATACCTCCCTTGGCCATGACACACACACTACACGGTTTGAGACTGTTTGCCAGGGGCACGACTTATGGACTGACCATCTCTAAAGTAGTGTGACGGTAGTTGTTCGTAACTGCTATGACTAGGGTTTATAGACTCAAGCAGTTACAAAACTGGACGAGCCATGGACATAACTTGAACAATATAGGAAATATTGGAGGAGGACAGTCGCTAGTGCGTATGGGAAGCCAAACAGGTAACCCATAGTTTTCGAAAGGAACTATGGCGATATATTTGCAGATACCCTCTGACGTTTTGGACGTTACGGCCGGATACGTATGACTGGATGCCAGTTGCGTACTTATAGCCTAAAATTCCACCCATGCGCATGAATGTTGTCCTCTAAATTGTACATTAGGCGGTTAGAATCTCCTTTACATATTTGTATCTAGAATAGTCTTTTATATATTATTTTATTATTCTAACAGTTCATATTAGCATGTTCTTCCTGTATCTTTCTACGTCCGTCTGAGGACCTGGTTATTCCCCAGGTGTGTGCTTTCATGATTCATTGCAGGTGTTCTAGCCTAGGCCGTGATTCCTTCCATTCCTTTGAAGACGATTGTGCTTGGTTCGTCTTGCCATTTTATGGATCGATTCTTGTACATTTCTTTCATTGAGATAGTTGGTAGTGGACTTTGGTTCCACCCAACATATTGTACCAAAATAATTCATTATATGATATCTATTATTCTTTTTGTCACGACCGACACCCGCTTTTTCGGATACGTAGCGTGTCCAAGCCCAGCCTACGCCGCAGTGTCGGCGGTAGTACGCTGTCTATACTCAAGTCACAACAATCTAGAATCACGGGAAAACTATATCTCATCCACAGAATAATCAAATCACAAACAAGATTCATGAATAAGAGATAAAACTGGACAATAATGAATAAACTGAATATCAAGTATCAATGTCACGTCCGGTGGACACAAATCCACTACCAGTAGACGAAAAAATATAGAAAAATACATGAAATGAACCAACTGAGTACAACCTGCTAACCAAGTAACCACGACTGCAAAGCACCGCTACCTGAAGCTAACTCAAACCCTCTCGTCTGCTCCTGACTCAAACTCGGCTAACCTGAAAAGATCATCAGGTCCTCAGAGGACTAGCAAGATACATAAAAACGAGCCTTTCTTACAGTTTATTATGCATGGAGAAAATACAAAATAAAAAAGTAAAACTGAGCAATGAATAAAGCACGAATCTATACACTATCTACACATAAATGAACTGCTGAATGAGGACGAGATGACTCATGTCAAGATGTCAACGGATAACCAAATCGAATAATCAAACCCTCGTCCCTAGTGTGGACTCGCAGGTTTGAACTACTAACCCTCGCCCCTAGTGTGGACTCGCAGGTTAGCATCACCCTCGCCCCTAGTGTGGACTTGCAGGTGTGAACCATATACTACTAAACCTCGTCCCTAGTGTGGACTCACAGTCTAGCATCACCCTCGCCCCTAGTGTGGGCTCGCAAGTGTGGACAAATAACTACTAACCCTCGTCCCTAGTGTGGACTCGCAGGTTAGCTTAAGACACGGATAACTACTAACCCTTGCCCCTAGTGTGGACTCACAAATTAGCTTCAAGATTTCAAGACACGAAGTAAAAGCAGTTCAGTTCACGACTTCTCGACCCATGGCACGACTCAATCAAGGCACAAGTGAACACGACCAATAAGACACAAAGCTAACTGTGAACACGGTCTACAAAGCAATGATACAAATATATAAGCAGGATAGTAAAGATACATGTCAAAAATATGAGAAAAATTGGATAACAATAAAAAGACTGTGCATGTAAATGAAGCTGTATAGAAAGGCAAGGTATACTTGCCTTAGGTCCTGAGCAGCTGGTACGGGTCAAAGTCTGTATCAAGTCTAAGTATCCTGTTTATAAATTGATAGGATCAATACACGATTTAATATTACAACAAGTCTATCCATACATGTTTAGGCTTCTAGGTCCCTTTCCTCCCTATTTGATTTTCTAAGTAAGTTGATAACCTCTAGTTGGTAAAACCCATCTATCCTATCAATAACACATGCTCACACCTAGGTTTGAAACTAAAACTGTAGTAAACACTTCACAGGTATAGGGACACACTCCCAAGTTATCTATGCACAGGTTTCTTTGGTACCAAGGATACAAAATTGCTACCAAGTATCCTCAACTCCTTATTAAGCACAAACCCAAATAAGACTGTAATGTATCTTAAACTAAATGTCTAAATTACAACAGGAAACCAGTTCCAGGGGAGTTTGTTTTGCATTTATTTCTATCACAGTTGGCACTCAAAATAAACAGGCTCAGATATGCCTTACAGTCAGAGGGACTAAGCTACAGGAATGGTCAGGACAACTAAAATTAAGAGGAAATGACCACACTCCAAAGGATAGTGCCTTAATTATCTTAAACCCAAAATACAAATAATACAAACTCTCTACTGTCAACTACCTACCTGGTACATCAGAACAGAAATGTTTCTCAGGATCCCCTGCTAACCATTTCAGGTTATAGACATAACAGAACGTCAAGTGTCAGGGCTGAATAATCCTCTTCCTACTGGGTTGAAACAAACGGAGGCAAAAGACCAATACCTCCTTGACTGCTGGTTAATCAAGGCTGCTGCCTAAGGGTTTGCCTTCCCATATTTTTGATACACTAACACCTCCAACTTTCAATCCACCCTAAAGTTAAAGATTCAGTCCCTCCAATGGCCTAACATTGCCATTAGACATCAGTCCATCCCCTGTTAACCATCTCTATATATGACTAGTCCATGCTAACTTGGTGTCCATCCCATCTTAGTGCAACCTTCGTTCAAACATCCCTGCCTAACCTATCAGTGTAACATCAATGTGTCAAACAAGAACATCTCAGAGTATTATAACTGTAATAATGCAACCTGGAAATAACAACCTATGTAACTCAGGGATCTGATCAAACTCAGACCTGGCTGTGCAGGACATGTGGCTAAAGCTATTTGCCAAGTTATCTCATTGTCTCATCTGCAATTGAAAACAAACTTTTACTGGGTGATTCTCAAATCGAAATCATACAAAGATTTACATATATGGGCTGAATAACAGAACTGATACTCTCTCACTGCCCTGTTTCCTGCATATCCCTTTATCCTTCAAAGCCTTAATGTATCCTGTGGATACATCCACTCCTAAACCCCTACACCGGTCTCAGAGATTTAGTAATTGGATATCAGCCAACTAAAGTGGTCAGTCATCTGCTACTCAGGTCTGGAAAGGTTTGATTCCTCTATACTCCACCAATCTCCATACCTTAGCCTGTACAGTGGTACCTGTGTACTTGTGAGCCACACCCAAGTGTCCTGCTCCCTAGTGTGAGTATTCCCCTGTGAATGGACCTAGGATGCAGGGGACTAGTACGACTGATCTATATAACTGTCTTGAGTTCAACATAGGATTGATTCACAAGAAATCGAATGGACTAATGTATACAAGGATAAATATCATGGCAATAACTGATACTTGCCACACAAGGGCTGAACATCACTCTATAGGACTGAACCTATATGTGGCTCCCAAGATACTCATGTGTTTTCCTGTCGAAGCCCATATAATGCTCCTTGCTCTACTCTTAAACCTAGGTAATGCACTCTCAGTCTACTGCCTGATTTGACATACAATTTGACAAGTGTATAGGCTGAGCCTACATGCCATACAAGAATCCTCATGATACCCCTATAGGAGGGCGCTCAGGTATACAGAAGATCTTGCAAAGGCTCAGAAAAAGGGTGTTACTGGAAAAACATTGTCACAAGTGTACCAAATAGTTACAGGTTAAATAAGAGGTAACAATTAACTAAGGGTCCTAATAGACCAGAATCCATCAGTACACCATTGCTATGTCTCAGGGTGCTCAGGTGATGCACCTACATCTAGGCCAGGTACTCACAAGTCAAAGTCTATTGCCCACAGGTCTCTCTCTCTGTATGGCCTAACTAGAAATCTTGATTGTTCAGTCTAGAATTCTAAGAGAACCCTTAGGTAACTCCCTCAAGGGCTATCCGTTCAAAATTTCCAACAAATTAATAGGCAGGGCTTTGCTCACTGCTATACCTAGGCTTGAATTGGATTTGTGGCATCCCCTGTCACAGGCTATGAATGAAGGTATAACCCTTACCCCTGCTACCTTGGTTAACACAACACTTCACTTACACAGATACAACATAACCCCTGTACTATCCCAATACTCCAAACCTGACAGTGTTTTCCTCTCAAGAATTAACCCAAACACCTATGCTACCATGTATACAGAAACGAAACTCAATAATCAAGAATTTGGCAATGATTGATGGGTAAGTAATTACCTGTTTGAGAATTTCGAAAACTACTACTGTTATCCCCCTTCTTCGAGCAGCCACCCACTTGAACTCCAGGCGCAGGAAGAATTAGGGTTTGGGGGAAACGAATGCTAGCTCCAAATATATATATAGCTCGTTTGATAAACCTGGGTTGATGGAGAGATAGGATTGCAGGATTCAAATTGATCTGTTTGTTCGAATTCAAATCGAATTCGTTTCCAAAGGTTTGGGGTTGCGGTTTAAAAGGAGAATTTGAATTAAAGCCAATTTCATATAGGTCCCTGTCTTTTATGGTATTTCTATTTGGGTCCTCCCATTGCATATAAAGTGTAATAAATCTATAAATCATATCAATTTATATATGTATGACAATAATAAATATATGAGACAAATAAAAATGAATTTCAATATCACAAATTCGAAAAAATTTGGTCAAGGGGTTGACAACTCTACCCCCTTAAACAAATTTCCTTCTCGAAATTTAATGAACCGTGATCTATTAGAATGGAAAGTCTAGTATAAATTGCTATTCAAATTTAAACAATTCAAATAAAAATATAGGTCTATCTATGCTTCTACTGCAATTCTCTACTGAAAATTTCCACCAGCTGCTCCTTGTGGTGTCGCCGCATCTTCCGCGATCATGGCAAAGGCTCGCCCTCCTCATGCGGTTGGTAGTGGTAGGACACTTGCGTTCTTTTTCGGACAATTGCGAGACAAGTGTTGGTTGGATCCACAAGTCCAACATAACCCTAATTTGCTGCGATAATTTTCTTGAGTGTGGCCTTTTTTCGAGCAATGCTGGCAGATAGGAATATCTTGGACTTGGCGTGGGACTGCTTGTGGTTGCTGCTGAAGTTGCTGTGCTGGTGTCTTTTCTGGAATGTTGGGATGTTTTGTCGGTGCTGCTTGGTTGCTGCCTCCTCCGAGTGCGTCTCGATTCCTCTTCGGCTTGTGACTCAGCTCCTCTTCTACAGCTTGGGCGACTTCTAGAATCTCATCGTAAGTGGCGGCTCGACTGGTGGCGATGGCTAGACGAATCTCGTAGAATAGTCCTATTCGGAATTGTCGCACCTTGTCTTTATGGGTGCTGACCAAGTTCTCCGCGAAGCGGCTGAGGCGAGAAAACTCCGATGTGTACTCGTCGACAGTGTGGTTGCCCTGCTCTAGGTGCTCAAACTGACTCACCAACGCCTCCCGTGCTACGTATGGATAGAATTTCTTCTTGAACAGTCGTTTGAACTCCTTCCAAGTCACGTCTGGAGCAGAAAATCGAGGTTCGCCTTGGTACCACGTCCGTGCGATGTCGAAAAGCTGTCCACTAGCTGACTCGACCTTCAAATCTTCTGGAACTCGAGCCATCTTTAAGTATCGTTCAACGTTCTCCAACCACTCGTCAGCGTAGAAAATCCCTTCTGTCCCATGGAATTCTCCAGGTCCGAGGTCCATGAAGTGCTTGGGATTCCCCGGATGCTGTCGCGGAGCATCTCGAATCTGAAAAGCCTCTCTCCAAGTGTCGCAAAACATGTTGGCCTGCTGCTGGATGATCCTGAGAAGTGTGACATTGTCCAGTGCTGGTGGCGGAGGAAGAACATGTGCTGGATACATCGTCGGAGCTGGATACATCGCCGACGATGGGTGCATGGGAAAAGCTGGATACATCACTGGTGCGGGGTGCATGGCTGGTACTGGATGTAGAACATGTGCTGGATGCGGGACTTGTGCTGGTAGTGGAACGGATGCTGGTGGCAGACCGGGTGCTGGTGGTGGAGTCTACGGAGGAAACTGCGGAGGAGGTGGAATATCGTCTCTGTAGAATTTCGAGAGCTGCGGTTGATTACTCACATGAGTGAGCTGGCCTCCTTGTGTCGGTAGAGTCATGTACGTGAAAAAGCCTCATGTAGTCGGTGGAGTGTTCAGTGCAGCATTGTTCCTGTCTTGAGAGTCCATCTTAGCTGAAATAAAGAAAACACTTTAGCCGTTGTAGAGATTTTCAAACAGGATGCAAATCAAGGATTCAATAAAATCAAGGATTAGAGACCAATACAACTCAAGGATTCAATGAAATCAATGATTAGAGACCAGTAATGAGTCAAGACATGTGGATGAGATCCTAAGTGTCTAATCCTATTCGCCGGCTCACGATGGTACAGTGACGTAACCGAAGTGATTAACGTTGACCTGCATGGGCCACCAAAAAAAACTTGTCACGACCGACACCTACTTTTTCAGATACGAAGCGTGTCCAAGCCCAGCCTACGCCGCAGTGTCGGCGGTAGTACGCTGTCTATACTCAAGTCACGGCAATCTAGAATCACGGGAAAACTATATCTCATCCACAGAATAATCAAATCACAAACAAGATTCATGAATAAGAAATGAAACTGGACAGTAATGAATAAACTGAATATCAAGTATCAATTTCACGTCCGGTGGACACAAATCCACTACCAGTAGACAGAAAAATATAGAGAAATACATGAAATGAACCAACTGAGTACAACCTGCTAACCAAGTAACCACGACTGCAAAGCACCGCTACCTGAAGCTACCTCAAACCCTCTCGTCTGCTCCTGACTCAAACTCGGCTAACCTGAAGAGATCATCAGGTCCTCAGAGGACTAACAAGATACATAAAAATGAGCCTTTCTAACAGTTTATTATGCATAGAGAAAATACAGAATAAATAAGTAAACTGAGCAATAAATAAAGCACGAATCTATACACTGTCTACACATAAATGAACTGCTGAATGAGGACGATAGGACTCATGTCAAGATGTCAACGGATAACCAAATCGAATACTCAAACCCTCGTCCCTAGTGTGGACTCGCAGGTTTGAACTACTAACCCTCGCCCCTAGTGTGGACTCGCAGGTTAGCATCACCCTCGCCCCTAGTGTGGACTCGCAGGTGTGAACCATATACTACTAAACCTCATCCCTAGTGTGGACTCGCAGGCTAGCATCACCCTCGCCCCTAGTGTGGGCTCGCAAGTGTGGACCAATAACTACTAACCCTCGTCCCTAGTGTGGACTCACAGGTTAGCTTAAGACACGGATAACTACTAACCCTTGCCCCTAGTGTGGACTCATAGGTTAGCTTCAAGATTTCAAGACACGGAGTAAAAGCAGTTCAGTTCACGACTTCTCGACCCATGGCACGACTCAATCAAGGCATAAGTGAACACGACCAATAAGACACAAAGCTAACTGTGAACACGGTCTACAAAGCAATGATGCAAATATATAAGCAGGATAGTAAAAATACATGTCAAAAATATGAGAAAAATTGGATAACAATAAAAGACTGTACATGTAAATAAAGCTGTGTAGAAAGGCAAGGTATACTTACCTTAGATCCTGAGCTGCTGGTACGGGTCAAAGTCCGTATCAAGTCCAAGTATCCTGTTTATAAATTGATAGGATCAATACACGAATTAATATTACAACAAGTCTATCTATACATGTTTAGGCTTCTAGGTCCATTTTCTCCCTATTTGATTTTCTAAGTAAGTTGATAACCTCTAGTTGGTAAAACCCATCTATCCTATCAATAACACATGCTCACACCTAGGTTTGAAACTAAAACTGTAGTAAACACTTCACAGGTATAGGGACACACTCCCAAGTTATCTATGCATAGGTTTCTTTGGTACCAAGGATACAAAATTGCTACCAAGTATCCTCAACTCCTTATTAAGCACAAACCCAAATAAGACCATAATGTATCTTAAACCAAATGTCTAAATGACAACAGGAAACTAGTTCCAGGGGAGTTTGTTTTGCATTTATTTCTATCACAGTTGTCACTCAAAATAAAGAGGCTCAAATATGCCTTACAATCAGAGGGATTAAGCTACAGGAATGGTCAGGACAACTAAAATCAAGAGGAAATGACCACACTCCAAAGGATAGTGCCTTAATTATCTTAAACCCAAAATACAAATAATACAAACTCTCTACTATCAACTACCTACCTGGTACATCAGAACAGAAATGTTTCTCAGGATCCCCTGCTAACCATTTTAGGTTATAGACATAACTGAACATCAAGTGTCAGGGCTGAATAATCCTCTTCCTACTGGGCTGAAACAAACAGAGGCAAGAGACCAATACCTCCTTGACTGTTGGTTAATCAAGGCTGCTGCATAAGGGTTTTCCTTTCCATATTTTTGATACACTAACACCCCCAACTGTCAATCCACCCTAAAGTTAAAGATTCAGTCCCTCCAATGGCCTAACATTGCCATTAGACATCAGTCCATCCCCTGTTAACCATCTTTATATATGACATTCCATGCTAACTTGGTGTCCATCCCATCTTAGTGCAACCTTCGTTCAAACATCCCTGCCTAACCTATCAGTGTAACATCAATGTGTCAAACAAGAACATCTCAGAGTATTACAACTGTAATAATGCAACCTAGAAATAACAACCTATGTAACTCAGGGATCTGATCAAACTCAGACCTGGCTGTGCAGGGCATGTGGCTAAAGCTATTTGCCAAGTTATCTCATTGTCTCATCTGCAATTGAAAATAAACTTTTGCTGGGTGATACTCAAATCGAAAGCATACAAAGATTTACATATATGGGTTGAATAAAAGAACTGATACTCTCTTACTGCCATGTTTCCTGCCTATCCCTTTATCCTTTAAAGCCTTATTGTATCCTATGGATACATCCACTCCTAAACCCCTACACCGATCTCAGAGATTTAGTAATTGGGTATCAGCCAACTAAAGTGGTCAGTCATCTGCTACTCAGGTCTGGGAAGGTTTGATTCCTCTATACTCCACCAATCTCCATACCTTAGCCTATACAGTGGTACCTGTGTACTTGCAAGCCACACCCAAGTGTCCGACTCCCTAGTGTGAGTATTCCCCTGTAAATGGACCTAGGATGCAGGGGACTAGTACGACTGATCTATATAACTGTCATGAGTTCAACATAGGACTGATTCACAAGAAATCGAATGGACAAATGTATACAAGGATAAATATCATGGCAATAACTGATACTTGCCACACAAGGGCTGAACATCACTCTATAGGACTGAACCTATATGTGGCTCCCAAGATACTCATGTGTTTGCCTGTCGAAGCCCATACAATGCTCCTTGCTCTACTCTTAAACCCAGGTAATGCACTCTTAGTCTACTGCCTGATTTGACATACAATTTGACAAGTGTATAGGCTGAGCCTACATGCCATACAAGAATCCTCATGATACCCCTATAGGAGGGCGCTCAGGTATACAAAAGACCTTGCAAAGGCTCAAAAAAAGGGTGTTACTGGAAAAATATTGTCACAAGTGTACCAAATAGTTACAGGTTAAATAAGAGGTAACAATTAACTAAGGGTCCTAATAGACAAGAATCCATCAGTACACCATTGCTATGTCTCAGGGTGCTCAGGTGATGCACCTACATCTAGGCCAGGTACTCACAAGTCAAAGTCTATTGCCCACAGGTCTCTCTCTCTCTCTGTATGGCCTAACTAGAAATCTTGATTGTTCAGTCTAGAATTCCAAGAGAACCCTCAGGTGACTCCCTCAAGGGCTATCCGTTCAAAATTTCTAACCCATTACTAGGCAGGTCTTTGCTCACTGCTATATCTAGGCTTGAACTGGATTTGTGGCATCCCCTGTCACAAGCTATGAATGCAGGTATCACCCTTACCCCTGCTACCTTGGTTAACACAACACTTCACTTACACAGATACAACATGACCCCTGTACTATCCCAATACTCTAAACCTGACAGTGTTTTCCTCTCAAGAATTAACCCAAACACCTATGCTACCATGTATACAGAAACGAAACTCAATAATCAAGAATTTGGCAATAATTGATGGGTGAGTAATTACCTGTTTGAGAATTTCGAAAACTACTACTGTTATCCCCCATCATCGAGCAGCCACCCTCTTGAACTCCAGGCGCAAGAAGAATTAGGGTTTAGGGGAAACGACTGCTAGCTCCGAATATATATATAGCTCATTTGATAAACCTGTGTTAATGGAGAGATAGGATTGCAGGATTCTAATTGATCTGTTTGTTCGAATTCAAATCGAATTCGTATCCAAAGGTTTGGGGTTGCGGTTTAAAAGGAGAATTTAAATTAAAGCCAATTTTATATAGGTCCATGCCTTTTACGGTATTTCCCTTTGGGTCCTCCCATTGCATATAAAGTATAATAAATCTATAAATCATATCAATTTATATATGTAAGACAATAATAAATATATGAGACAAATAAAAATGAATTTCAATATCACAAATTCGAAAAAATTTGGTCAAGGGGTTGACACTTTTCATTGTGGATGAGATTTAATTTGTCTTGGATTACTGTATTTTATAGCTCTTGTATACATACAAGGCCCCTGTACTTCGTATGTATACAGCTGGCATGTCTATATTCCTAGTCCTACGTATATTGGGACTGGGGCGTTACATATAAAAAGACCCCCGTTCGAAACCCTAACCCTATTTTACTTCCCGAACCCCACAGCCTCCGCCCTAGCCCGTTCTTCCACGACGATCACCAGAACCCTAGATCTATCCTTGGCGCCGCCCAAGCCGTTGTTGTTACCTCCGACCACCACCACTTGGTTCGCCTCGACGAGACGAACTCAGCTATAATTTTTCCCGTCGACCCCGACGCTTCCTCCGGCGAGTAGCACCCCCGTCAGCCTCCGCTCGACCGGACACGTACGTGTTATCTCGTCTCTCATATCGCTTTGTGTCTCGTGTTTGCATCACTGGACTCGCCTAAATACGAGGAGTTCGTTAGTATGCTCGGACACAGCAAATTTGTGTCGTACGTGTCGTGCTAGCCACGGACACAGGACTCGTATCGAATTCACGCTCGTGTCCCTAACTGTCCGGACACGAGCTTAATATTAATGGGTCAACGGGTTTGGTTTAATGCTAGCGGGTTTAAACCCGCACAGTAACGGGTTTGGGTTCAGGCCCAATGGGTTTGGGCTGGGCTTATATATATATATATATATATATATATATATATATATATATATATATATATATATATATATGTATGTATTTATATATATGTATATATGTATATGTATATATATTATATATATACTGTTATCTATATTATATGTATACTGTATTTATATATATTTATATTTTTTATATTAAGTATTTTCTATATATATATATATATATATATATATATATATATATATATATATATATATATATATATATATATATATATATATATATATATATATATATATATTATAATTATATATTTGTTATATATATAAATATCTATATATATACATATATATTATATATAAATATATATATATATATATATATATATATATATATATATATATATATATATATATATATATATATATATATATATATTATATATACATATATATATATATATATATATATATATATATATATATATATATATATATATATATATATATATATATATATATATATTTTTATATATATATATAAATATATATATATATATATATATATATATATATATATATATATATATATATATATATATATATATATATATATATATATATATATATATATATATATATATATTATATATGCTTTTGAATATGTTCATACTTGTGCTTTTATGCATGGAAATATAGTTATGCTATATTTACATGTTATTTTTATTATCAATAAATATTATTGATATGTATATTTTACTGCATTTAAAATATATTATTTTATTATTTACTAACGTATTTAAAATTAGTATTTTTGTTAACTCTGAATTATGGCCATCTGAGTCCAAGACTAGTATGGGTTCTGTGGACTCAAATGAGCTTAAATACATTCCAGGCCTGTACGAGTCATATCGGACTTGATTCATGTCTTTGGGTCCCGTATCTGGACTCCGGTTCAAGTTCGTATACGTGGATAAAATATTAAACAATTAATTATTTATTTTCTAGAAATTGTAACTTGCTGTATTTGAATTTTTATATATAATTTAATTACTGTACAAATCTAGGAAAAATTGTATTTAAATACTATGTTAATTTAGATAATTTAATATAATTTTTCTAGGATTTATTTAGTATTTTGTTATTTTATAAAAATAGGAAAACAAAACTCATTGTCAGGGTACTTATTTTTACTGATTTTTAATAAATATCTACGAGGATTTATAAATTCCAAAAAATTAGTATAAATTTCTATAATTAATAAGGATCATTTTGGTACTTTACTTTATGTATATTTAAGCTTTTTTCCTATCTTAATAATTGTTGGAACATAGTGTACAGTCTGATTTATTTATTGAATAAATTACGACTTGCGATGTTATGTATAATTTTGGGATATTTTAGTGTTGGGCTTTACCCTACCATAGTATAAAGGCCCTAAAAGTTGGTTTAGGTATTGTGTTACCCTATATTGGTCCCCTATGTTAAAGTCATCATTTGGCTAGGTGTCAAGTCAGAAAGTCGTGTCATACCACTAGTGTCCTAGTATTTAGCTTAGTATAAAAACTAAGTTTATATATCCTTTTTACAGTGACGGGACACCGGATATCTATAGCTTCATATACATACCCTTGCTTTGTACAAGGCAAGTACCTCTACAAACTTTATTTACTGCATGTAATGAATTGTGTATAAACCATGTTAAATACTGATACCTAAACTGCAAGTCAAATCTGGAATATCTCTACATTTTTCACATGCTTTATACTACTCTCAGTATCTACCATATTTTATACTGTTCTCGTATCACTCACATATTTAGAATCTGGGTTATAGAAAAATTGATAGTTGAGTACGTGATCATGCCCCCTCTACTGTACTCGAGCAAGGTTTTATTTTATATGTTACCGCGTCGTAGACTTTTCTCAAAGCTATATTTGTGCGTATATACATCTATCGTCTTATCACTTGTATGGAAGTACATTTTATTTACATGTGCCCTCTGCACATTGTACACCTATTGACGATCATGTACCTGCTCCAGTTTTAAATATTACATATACATCTATCGCTATGACATATGTATCCTTGCCACGATAGATTGTGATATACCATGATTCTTGTTTATTACACTTCTGTTCATTTCATGTTTCGTATATTTAGTTTGTTAGAATCAGTACTTGCTCCCGTCCTGACAGGATAACGTTGTAGGTATACTTACCGAGGAGGAGTTGATATGTGATTCCTATTACGGGGTCGCCATCGAGGATCAGACTTTACCTTACGAGGATATACCTGCGGGAAAACTCGTCTAGTTTGTTTAGTTGCTCGAGACTTTTGAGAGCAGACATATTTTAGACTATGTATTTTTGATACTGGACCTGTATCCACTTTTACGTCTTGGCTATGTATTTGGAACAAATTTATATACTAGATGATTTTGTGTTTGTGATGTTTATCTCAATATGACAAATAGAACTGTTAGCACACTTTGATCTTATATTGTTTGTCTTTAGAACAACTTACTACGCTTTACCTCAAGCGTAGGCTGGACATGACTTGGCCCGGCCCAACAATTTGGGTAGCGGATCGTGATATGTTTTTAGTGGTGGCCCATGCAGGTCCTGACTAAGTTGTTTTGGTTACGTCATTGTACCAAGCATGCCTGCAATTAGGAACTTAAGATAACACTAGGAGTAACATTTAGAACACCTAGAGGATTACTAGGATTGTAATATAGGAAACTCATCACAGCATATGATCGTTATTACAAATTATACTTTCTTGTTTGTTTGTAATTGTTTACTTAAAGAGTTCTTATAAGTTCTTTTATTTATTAGATGGTGCTCACACGCTCGTCCCAGTATGCCACACCTGAAAATAGCACAATTTCTGTCCAGCCGGTTGACCAGTTGACCGATGCACCTCCACCTTCACCTACCATACACCCCCACTCCACAAATCCACCAACCCAGCTGCCTCCACCACCTCCCACTTCACAGTCCCAGCAGGACCCGATACTCATACCACCACCTATTAGTATACCTACCCAGGCTTCCTTCACTGTCGACGGGAACCAACTGCTCACTCTGATCCAGGGGTTCCTAACGATCCATCAGGAGCAGACCACCTTACTCCGCTAGAGCATGGAGCATTCTGAGGAGCGTACCATGGTCCGAGCTCCGGTAGAGCCACGACCGAGAGCGGGGAATATCAAGGACTTCATGGGCTTGAACCCCAGAGAGTTCATGGGGACTGAAGGCATCATAGTCGCAGATGACTGGCTAGACTCGGCAGAGAGAAAGCTCCTCGGAGCTAGGTTGCTGGGTGACCTTCAGGTCGAGGTAGCAGGATTTCTGTTGACAGACTTAGCAGGAGTTTGGTTCAGGAATGAGCCACTATTCGCGAAAGGGAGAGCCACATGGGATCAGTTTAAGATCTAGTTCAAGAAGAAATTTTTTTCGACCACCGCTAGAGTAGCCACGGGGCTACAATTCTAGAACATCCAGTAGGAGAACCGTTCTATTGACGAGTACGCGACGGAGTTTAGTCGTTTGAGTCGTTTTGCTCCTAGCCTGGTTGCAGACCCAGAGGAGATGACGCATAGATTTTACCATGGTCTAGTCCCAAACATTGTTATCCTCCTAGTGGCAAACGGGATGACTGACTACTATCAGAGCCTAGAGTTGGCTCGGGGGATAGAGGAGCATCTTCTGTCTTGCAAGAGGTCGGCTTTCGTACACCACGAGGGACCTTCCAAGTGCCAGGCTTTCCAGCTGAGAGCACCGATGCCGACCAGCAGACATACCATCCTTCCATACCACATCACCCAACCCCACCAGTTAGAGCTTCGGGACCACAGCAGCAGAGGAGAGCTGTGTGTGTATTCTGTAGGAGGCCAGGACATGATTACTCCATCTGCAAGAAAAGGTTGAGGCAGTGCTTAGCTTGTGGGTCTACCACCCACCAGCTTCGGGACTGCCCAGTAGCGAGAGTACCAGGTACTGGACCAGCATCTAGAGGACCGTCGCTCCCGACTCAGCATCAAAGGTTCGGGCAACATCTACAGCAGCAGAAGGGACCCCAGGGGAAGGCTTATAGTCTAGCTCTTGAGGTGGAGCCGGAGCAGGTTTCGGAGCCAGATTATTTGGCCGTCGTCATCACAGGTCATGTTTATTTGCATACTTTTTTAGCTCTATGCTTGTTTAATTCTGGTGCATCACATAGCTTTCTGCCATTAGAGTTTTTACAAAAACACCACTTAGTAGCTACACCTATCGAGGAGATGAGTAGAGTAATGACGGGAGGTGGACCAGTACCCATTAGGGCTATCTATAGATGCTCTATTACTATAGTTGAGAGAGAGTTTGGGGGACGATTCTTTGTGATGCCACTTCCCGGGTATAATATCATATTGGGAATGGATTGGCTTAGCTATGCTCACGTAGCTATAGACTGTCATGAAGGTCGTATTCTGTTCAGTCCCCCAGGTACAACACCATTCAGTGTCAGGAGGACAGGGCCGAAGATCAGCCTAGAGCCGAACTGTTGTGCGACAGTTGGGGAGTTAGCACCACCACACCCTATCATTAGGAAGTTTATGGATGTATTCCCAGAGGATCTTCCAGGACTTCTGCCTGACAGAGATGTGGAGTTCATTATAGATTTAGTACCGGGTTCGTCACCTGTATCCCGGGCTTGCTATAGAGTGAACCCCAAGGTGGCCGTAGAGATGAAGGAGCAGATCGATGACCTGTTGAAAAAGGGTTTCATTCTATCTAGTGCTTCTCCATGGGGAGTGCCAGTGCTCTTTGTACCGAAGAAGGATGGTACAGTTCGGTTGTGCATTGACTACCGGGCATTGAATACCATCACCATTAAGAACAAATATCCTCTACCTCGGATAGATGATTTATTCGACCAGTTGAGTGGTACGAAGGTATTTTCTAGGATAGATTTGAGATCCGGTTACCACCAGGTAAAAGTCAGGGCTGAAGACATCCAGAAGACTGCATTCAACATGAAGTATGGGCAGTACGAGTTTTTGGTGATGCCATTTGGTCTCACAAATGCACCAGCTGTCTTTATGAACTTGATGGACATGACATTTCACCAGTATCTGGATAAGTTCGTTGTAGTATTTATCGACGACATCCTGATATACTCGAAGATGTCGGAAGAGCACGCAGAACACTTGCGAATAGTTTTGGGGATTCTGGGGAAGGAGAGGTTGTATGCCAAATTGTCGAAGTACGAGTTCTTTTTAGACCGAATGGAGTTTCTCGGTCATATGGTCACTGGAGAGGGGATCTCAGTGGATCCCAGGAAGATTGATGTCGTCGAGACATGGAAGGCTCCGACATTGGTTTTAGAGATCAAGAGCTTCTTGGGATTAGCAGGCTATTATCGGAAGTTTATCCAGGACTTTGCTAGGATAGCTAAACCTATGATGAAGCTGACACGGAAGGCTGCAGAGTACATCTGGTCAGAGGACTGCCAGGCAGTATTTGAGGACATGAAGAGGAGGCTGACAACCGCTCCAGTTCTGACATTACCTTCAAGATCTGGAGGTTTCACCATTTACAGCGATGCTTCGGGAAAGGGGCTAGGATGTGTCCTGTAGCAGCATGGAAAAGTGATTGCTTATGCATCTAGGCAATTACGGACTCATGAACGGAACTATCCTACCCACGTCCTAGAGTTATCTGCGGTGATCTTTGTACTCAAGTTGTGGAAACACTACTTATATGGAGAGCGAGTGGAAATCTTTACTGACCACAAGAGCTTGAAGTATGTGTTCACGCAGAAGGAGCTGAACATGAGGCAAAGAAGATGGTTGGAGTTGATGAAGGACTTCAACATCGATTTACAGTATCACCCCGGGAAGGCAAATATGGTGGCGGATGCGCTGAGCAGGCATCCGATGGCATGGTATCTGATGATAGATCGACATTTGCGGAAAATCTGGAGAAGCTCGATATTGAGATGATTCGGCCAGGATCAGTGATACAGATGATGGTGCTAGACATTCAGTCAGGTCTGATGGAGCAGATCAAGGAGACTCAGTCTACAGATGAGAGCCTCCGTAGACTCAGCCTTCAGGCTTTAGCTGGATTGCTTGATGACTTCACCGTAGCAGAGGATGGATCCTTGAGGCATGGCAGCCGATTATGTGTGTCGAAGGAAGAGCTGATAGAGGCGATCTTACAGGAGGCACACCGATCGCAACATTCTATTCACCCTGGTGCCAACAAGATGTACTGTGACTTGCAGGAACATCTTTGGTGGCACGGGATAAAGAGAGATGTATTACGCTTTATTTCGAGATGCCTAGTTTGCCAGCAGGTCAAGGCGGAGCGTCAGTGGCCAGCTGGTCTATTGCAGCCATTACCCATTTTTGAGTGGAAGTAGAAACATATTACGATGGACTTTGTCTTAGGGCTTCCTCGTTCCCAAGAAGGGAAGGATGCCATATGGGTTATCGTTGACAGGCTGACAAAGTGTGCTCACTTCATACCCTTCAAGGTGGGGCTCTCCACCGAGAAGTTGGCAGAGCTATACATGCAGCAGATAGTTCGCTTGCACGAAGTACCGGTAAGCATCGTATCAGACCGGGACAGCAGATTGGCATCCCATTACTGGAGGAGCTTGCAGGAGGAGTTGGGCAGTCGGCTCAAGTTCAGTACAGCATACCACCCACAGACCGATGGACAGTCCGAAAGGACGATTCAGACGCTCGAGGACATGTTGAGGACCTGTGTGCTGGACTTTGGCAGATCATGGGAGAGCCATCTTCACTTGGTAGAGTTTTCATGCAACAACAGCTACCAAGCCAGCATCGATATGTCTCGATTCGTGGCACTATATGGACGACGATGCCGTACACCGCTCTTTTGGGATGATGTTGGGGATAGAGTTATGCTTGGGCCAGAGATGATCACTGAGGCAGCAGAGAAGGTCAGATGATGAGGGACAGACTCAGAGTTGCTCAGGACAGGCAGAAACACTGCGCCTATGCTAGTCGCAGACCGATGGAGTTTGCCGACGGAGATATGGTGCTAATGAAGATATCACCAACCAGAGGGACGATCCGATTCGGACGAGGTGGCAAGTTGAGCCCTAGATACATTGGACCGTTCGAGATACTCGACAGGATCGGAGAGGTAGCTTACAGGGTTACACTTCCACCCAACCTAGCAGGAGTTCACGACGTCTTTCATATGTCTCAGCTGAGGAGATACGTTCCAGACCCCAGCCATGTGCTAGATCATTCAGAGTTGGGGATCGGACCGAGTCTTGCGGTTACTGAGCAGCCAGTGGAGATATTGGACCGGAGGAAGAAGAGGCTGAGGAACAAAGTCATACCCTTGGTCCGAGTAGCTTGGAGCCGTCACTCTCCGTGGGAATCTACTTGGGAGAGGGAGTCGGACATGAGAGAGAGATCTCTTTACATGTTCGACCCACCAGCCGTGAGGGAACCATCCGTTTCCGCTTGCTACCTTAGAGGTTAGTCTTAATAAATAGCCTTCGTCATTGTTTTAATTGCTTGTTATATGAAAATGTTTGTAGAATCTTCTATCCTTGTGAATTTCGAGGACAAAATTTTTCAAAGAGGAAAGATTTGTAAGTCCCTAATATTTTAATTAGTTTTAATCGAGGGTTTTTAGTTACAAATGGCATTTTTATCCTTAAAATAATTTAATAAAATTATTAGGAATTTTCAAGAATTTTTAAATAATTTTTAAATGGTTTTTAAAGCCTAAAATATCATTTTACAATTTATTAAATTATTTTAATAGCATTTTGTAATTATTTTAAATGTTTTAAGGCATTTTGTAATATTTGAATCTTCTGTGCAAATTATATTTGCACAGAGCTTTGCGAGGGAGGAGGGGGGTTTATGCAATTTGGAATTTGCAAACTCAAAGGCGGTGGGGGCTTTGTGTAAATAACGAATCATGGGGGGGGGGGGGGGTTCTGCTAAAAACCCTGACCACCGCCTTCGTCTATGCCTATTCGACGACCGACTCGCCGAAACCCTAACCCTAATTCCTAAAAACCCGGCCAAAACCCTAATCTAATCCCAAACCCAGCCCTATAAAAAGACCCGCATTCGAAACCCTAACCCTATTTCACTTCCCAAAACCCACAGCCTCCGCCTTAGCTCGTTCTTCCCCGACGATCACTGAAACCCTAGATCTATCCTAGGCGCCGCCCCAGCCATCGTCGTCACCCCCCGACCACCACTACTCGGTTCGCCTCGATGAGACGAACTCAGCTATAATTTTTCCCGTCGACCTCGACGCTTCCTCCGACGAGTTGCACCCCCGATAGCCTCCGCTTGACCAGACACGTACGTGTCATCTCGTCTCTCGTTTCACTTAGTGTCTCATGTTTGCATCACTGGACTTGTAAAACCCCTAAATTTCTACTATTTTTCTTATATATAAATTTGGTACTGATTTTTTTATTTATAGGTCGCGTAGTTGCATTATACGTCGCGTACGAAATTTCGTTTTTCGTAATTGGTCGACGAGTGCGAATATGTGCGAGCGTACATATTTTTAGAAAAACATTTTTCTATTTTTATAGTTTTGAAATAATATATGTAATAATTATTTTAGCTATCATACCAACGTTTCCAAGTCCATTATTTTATTTATTTTATTTATAAAAAGCATTTCATTTATACAGTTATAATAATAAATAATATTCTTATAAAATGGTCTAGAAAAGTATATTATGTAAATATTATTTGTGCATACATATATATTTTGTAATTATTTATTAGTTCATTTTTAAATAATAATGTAATTTTTGAAATTATTATTATTAGTATTTTTGGAAAACATATTTTGAAATTATTGTGGTAATTTAAATCTTGATTTGATTTTATGGATTTATTTAAATTGTTAAATTAATATCTATATTTGAAAGTTGATTTATCTTATTTGATTTTTAAACTAAAAGATATAATGTAATTATATTTAAATTAATTTAGATTTGGATTTGAAATTTTTGAATAGATTTAAATTAATAGATGAATTATCTAAGGGGAATTAAACTACTCCTAATCCTTATCCAACAGGGGATTCCTACATCCTATAAAAGACAGGTACTCATTCATAAATTTCTATTCTCCACAATTTCCTCCACCACAAAGTGAGTGCCTAGTGTCCATGTCCATATCTTATTCCATATTACATCTACATTATCTCCTTCCCCGTGTAGGACATATCCGACATCATCGAATCCGAAACCCGACTCTAAGCCTGCCCCGGTTCACCCCGATCGCCCCGGCCGTCCCGACGCCACCCCGCTGTCCGTCAACAACCAATCCTGACTTCGCCAACAGCCATCCCCATAACCAGCCACTCCATGCCTCGGCCAACACCACCATCACCAACCCAGCCTTGTCGCCACCACCTCCGGCCAACCCGTACCCCTCCAACTCATCCCGCACCACCGCGGCAACCCCACGACCCCCACGGCCACAGCCATCACCACACCACCTAACCAGCGCAACAACCACCACAATACAACCACGGCCACCACCACCCTACCACCCAGTCCCCGATACACCGGCCTCGGCCGTGTCCCTGGTCACGACAACACCGCCGCCACCAAAAACCCCATCACCACAAAGAAAAATGAATTAAACACACGACCACTCCCCTCGGACGCCACCATCACTCTGGCCACCTTGGCCGAGCGCCACCACCACCTCCACAGACTTTCGGTCAACAACCCCAACCACCACAACCCGAAAGGAAACCATAACGAAGGAAGAGGGGAGAAAACCCTCACATGACTCCAGCCAAGCCGGCGATAGCCGCTGCTGCACTACCGTGAACCGGTACCTCCCCGTCCCTGTGGATCTGGCACCGCCATATCCTTCTGCCCGTGTCACCACCAGCTTCCTCCGTCGGCGAGCCCAGCTCCGCCATGAGCGCACGAAGCACACCCGATGGAAACACCTCTTTGCCGCCGGTCGGATCCGCGAGCGCCGCCTCTGCCTCCTCGAGCGCAGCCTCCGCCGCGCGTGTGCCGCTCTTCCCGCGCGCCTCCGACCTCCTTACCTGCAAGACCTTCCTCCCTAGCCGCCGCCACGATCCCGACAGCGCCAATGCCGCCTCCTCCGTCGGTAGATCTCGCTTCCTTCCAGCTCCTTCTCTCCCGACCACAGCTCTCCGTTCTCTCCCTCCGCTCACCCCCTCTCTCTACAGTTCTCTCGTTCTCTCTTTCTCCGAACTCCTCTTTCTCACTTTCCTTTTCCCCACCCTCTCTAATTTCTTTCAGTACTGTGAATTGGGTTTTTCCTTGGGCTTCTAAGGAAGAGAAGCCAGCGTAGGTTTCCCCCACTTGTGATTGTATTATTATTATTATTATTATTATTATTATTATTATTATTATTATTATTATTATTATTATTATTGTATTTATTAGTAATATTATAGAAAAAAATTATTATTAGGATTACTCAGTCTGTGAATGCACTTGTATGCGTTTTACATACTAGGATTTATTAGTAGTATTAATATTGTATTATTTATAATGTATATTATTAGTATTTATTAAATATATGTGTTGAGAAAGCAGTAATAAATTTTGTTAATATTATTGCATATTTTAAATATAGTTTGTATATATCTATAGTGTATCTAGTTATTTCCAAAAAAAGGCTTTACCCAAATATTTTTATTTTGACAAAAAGTAGATTTTAGCCCAAATAATTTTCTAGATTTCCAAAAATAATTATATTAAATATTTTGATTAAATATATAGTTCTAGCCTAAAAACTATTTTGATTTCAAGTATATATTTATCTAAAATATTTTGGTAACAAATATAGTTTTCAAGGTTATAAATAATTTTTCTAAATTTGCATTATTTGATCAAATTTCTTCGATTATCTTCCTCTTCTGCGATTAGTCCTATTCTCAATCCCTTGCCAATTCTGTACTTACCTTATGTCGAACCTAACTAATTTGACCCTTCTGGACCCAATGGAACTGTCCGTGCCACCATTAGAGGTCACCTTGTGTAGTTGTTACCCGAAGTCATAGTTAGTGCCACATTGATCATTACAACACACCAGGCGTACTACCAGGCAAGACACCTTGCCATTTGCTGTTTATTTATTTTAGCTCATATTTCATGCATTATTCATTATTTTCTTTATGTAAAATAAATTGTGATACATGGCATAACCTGTTAGAACTTACTGTTTAGTTTATTTTCTGCTATGTATTATTTTTCTTACACATTAAACCTAGATTTAAGGGACCACCTTGTGTGTTGCATTCATTGGCCTTGACACGTTGTACCACAAAATTGTGTGTCGTATATAGAACACGGACATGCGTGATTGGCTGGCCACCAGTACGTATAAGCCGTACGATAAGATTAACCGCTAATAGATTTACATGCTAGTTTGACTTAGCGGTTATAGAGGTTTTCTGTTGTGGATACAACATAGTAGGCATTAGACGGGAAGGACAATTCCTTAGCGTATGGGCTTCGATGCACTTTCCCTTGTGACTCGGAAGCTCCGCTGGAGATACGGGGTTGATGACCCATAATTACTGACGGCCACTGACGTTCTGCGGAACGTTATGCTCTTATTGATTGGGCCTCTGGTGCCCCAAGGGGGGACTATGCCGATCCTATTTAGCCAGGGCCCATGCGTAGGAAGGATTGTTCTTAACTACATTTACTTAGAATGGTTAGGCAGCTTTATCCATTAGGTATGTCTACTTCTGGTTTGGGCACTTGTATCTGACCGTAGCTTGGAACAATAACTTGTCGCAGATTAGTTCGTCACATCTTGTCCTTGTTTGGTTGTAGGTGTGGCTTACTACTTCGATGAGAAGGTATTGAACCTTGTTGGGGTCCGAATAGCATATTGGATTCATAGCATGGAAAGATACGTCACCGTGAATTAGTTTACCATCTCCTGTCCTTGTTTGGTTGGGAGGATGGTAAGCTAGTTCAATAGGTGTGTATTGGACCATGTTATAATTCAATTGACTTATCTATTTGAGCAATATTTATTCAGTTTATATGGCATGATATTATGTGTCTTGTTACGTCCCTCTGAGGACCTGGTTATCTCACCAGGTGTGTGCTCTTGTCTTTCGCAGGCGCTCTAGCTCTAGCCGTGATCATCTCCATTTCTTCGAGGATAATTGCGCTTGGATCGTCTTCGCTTCGCTCGCCAAAAATTCTTTCCTTTTCTCATGTATTTTTCCCTTTACTTGTTGGTAGTAGATTTGTCTCCGCCCAACATATTGTATCAAGACAATTCATTATCATTATATGATATCTTTTATTCATTTATTTTGTGTAGATGAGATTAGTCATGGTTCTACTGCATTTTACAGCTTACGTATATTTATTATACGGCTGGCATGTCTACGTTCCTAGTCCTACGTATTTTAGGACTGGTGTGTTACATGTTTTTGTGGTGGCCCATGCAGGTCAAGATAAATTGTTTGGTTACTTTACCGTACCAAGAAAGCCTGTAAATAGGATTAAAGTCTAGGATCTCATCCACATACTTGACCTCTTTCCGCGATTTTATCTACCGTTTGACTCATCGACTACATCTTGCTTGATTCCTTCTATCATAATTCTTATCTTTCCTTCGTGCTTGCTAGAGGTTAGACATGTGATCCCTACTAGTTAGACATGACTCTTTTGTCCCAAAACACCATTAGTTTAATTATTTTAAGTTGTGTAGAATGCCTTATGACCTAGCAACCCCTTTGTCCTTGTGACCTATATTAGCAAGTTTACTTAGATTCTAGAATCTAGAGGAACCTAATCCGTCTAGCCAACCAAGGACTTGGACAAGAAGATTATAGGACGACTGTATAAAGACCATCACAGGACATGACTTAGATCCTTTAGAAGTTTGACTATACTCCCTCTCAATTTTAAACTCTCGTGCCTATAATTTTACCCCCCTTGACAAATAATGCTACTATAATCTAGATTTGCAAGTTCATTGATTTATCGAGCTTGTTTATGATATATGTTAATGGAAGAGCTCCCACTAACATATTGTCTAATCAGAACCGGTGCATAATGGTCTGATCAACCAAGTGCACTTTGGTTCACTTTTGTCTATTATTCTACGTGGATGGAACATAATTAAACTTGGCCTTTAGAATTCCATCCACGACTGCCTTGACAATTCCTTTGAAATTATTCGGTCGTCTTTGAACCACATATTCCTATTCGATAATATCATCTTTGAACTCCTTATTGCTTTCGCCTTCACCTATTTTAGAAGGACGAAGGCGTTGTACTAGAACTTTCTCTAACCTTCCTATCGATTATGACCATTATCACTCGATGTTGCTATATCTTCATCCTAAACTACTCGCCCTTTCTCTCGGCCCTATATTTACTATCATGACCTTCTAACCGCTTAAAATTGGAGTGAATCTAATCATTCTCCTAATCGTGCCCTCAACCTACTCTCAAGAAACCATAACTTTAAGGTCTCTAATTTATTTTCTCTTGTTACCATAATATTCTTTATTGCCTGTCATCTTGTATAAACTTTAACCCTTACTCATTTTCCTTCTTGCGCTAACCCATGATTATCCTCGCCATTATTGAAATCGCGATTTCCTAATGCATATTTTGTTGAACGTTGTGAATGATTGTTCCTCACCAATATTCCTTGTGCCTTCTCACCCCCTACAAATTCTTAATTTCGAGGATGAAATTCTTTTAAGTTGGGTAGGATGTAAAACCCCTAAATTTCTACTATTTTTCTTATATATAAATTTGGTACTGATTTTTTTTTGTATTTATACTTCGCGTAGTTGCATTATACGTCGCGCACGAAATTTCGTTTTTCGTAATTGCTCGACGAGTACAAATATGTGCGAGCGTACATATTTTTAGAAAAATATTTTTCTATTTTTATAGTTTCGAACTAATATATGTAATAATTATTTTAGCTATCATACCAACATTTCCAAGTCCATTATTTTATTTATTTTATTTATAAACAACCTTTCATTTATATAGTTATAATAATAAATAATATTCTTATAAAATGGTCTAGAAAAGTATATTATGTAAATATTAGTTGTGCATACATATATATTTCGTAATTATTTATTAGTTTATTTTTAAATAATAATGTAATTTTTGAAATTATTATTATTAGTATTTTTGGAAAACATTTTTTGAAATTATTATGGCAATTTAAATCTTGATTTGATTTTATGGATTTATTTAAATAGTTAAATTAATATCTATATTTGAAATTTGATTTATCTTATTTGATTTTTAAACTAAAGGATATAATGTAATTATATTTAAATTGATTTAGATTTGGATTTGAAATTTTTGAATAGATTTAAATTAATAGATGAATTATCTAAGGGGAATTAAACTACTCATAATCCTTATCCAACTGGGGATTCCGACATCCTATAAAAGGCATGTACTTATCCATAAATTTCTATTCTCCATAATTTCCTCCACCATAAAGTGGTGCCTCGTGTCCATATCCATATCTTATTCCATATTACATCTACATTATCCCTTCCCCGTGTCGGACACCCCGACATCATCGAATCCCAAACCCGACTCTAATCCTGCCCCGGTTCACCCCGATCGCCCCGACCGTCCCGACGCTACCCCCCGCTGTCCGTCAACAACCATCCTGACTCCGCCAATAGCCTCCCCACAACCAGCCGCTCCCTGCCTTGGCCAACACCCATCACCACCCAGCCTTATCGCCACCACCTCCGGCCAACCCGTACCCCTTCGACTCATCCCACCACCGCGGCAACCCTACGACCACCACGA
>JANAVB010024400.1:1450424-1452924 GCA_029216955.1 Iris pallida
ACGTATTTAAAATTAGTATTTGGAAACTATGAATTATAGCCATCTGAGTCCAAGCCTAGTATGGGTTATGGGACTAAAATGAGCCTAAATACATTGAAGGCCTGTACGAGTCATATCAGACTTGATTCATGGTTTGGGTCCCATATCTGGACTCCGGTTCAAGTCGTATACGTGGATAAAATTAAATAATTAATTATTTATTTTCCAAAATTTACTTGCTGTATTTGAATTTCTATATATATTTAGTGCTGTAAAATCTGGAAAAAATTGTATTTAAATACTTGTTAATTTCTAATTTAATATAATTTATCCAGGATTTATTTAGTATTTTGATATTTTTATAAAATAGGAAAACAGAACCATTTGCAGGGTACTTATGTTTACTGATTTTAATAAATATCTATGGCGGTTTATAAATTCCAAAAAAAATTGTATAATTTATAATTAACAAGGATTATTTTGGTACTTTATTTTATGTATATTTGAGCTTTTGCCTCTCTTAATATTTTGGAACCAGTATACATCTAATTTATTTATTAATAAATTATGACTGCGATGTTATGTGATTTTGGGATATTTTAGTGTTGGGCTTTACCCTACGAGAGTATAAAGGCCCTAAAAAGTTGGTTTAGGTATTGTGCCACCCCACATGTGTTTTCTATGCTAAAGTCACATTGGCTAGGTGTCAAGTCAGAAAATCGGTCACACTACTATGTCCTAGTATTTAGCTTAGTATAAAACTAAGTTTATATACCTTTTAACAGTGACGGGACACCGCATATCTATAGCTTCAATACATACCCTTGCTTTGCACAATCAAGTACCTCTACAAACTTTATTTACTGCATGTAATGAATTGTGTATAAACCATGTTAAATACTGATACCTAAACTGCAAGTCATATTTGGAATACTCTACATGTTTCACTGCTTTCTACTACTCTCAGTATCTACCATATTTTTATACTACTCTTGTATCTCTCATATGTTTAGAATCTAGGTTATGGAGAAACTGATAGTTGAGTACGTGATCATGCCCCCTCTACTGTACTCGAGCAAGGTTTCATTTTATATGTTACTGCGCCGTAGGCTTTTCTCAAAGCTGTATTTGTACGTATATACATCTATCGCCTTATCACTTGTACGAAAGTACATTTCATTTACATGTACCCTCCACACATTGTACACCTATTGACGATCACGTAACTGCTCCAGTTTTAAATATTACATATACATCTGTCGCTATGGATATGTATCCTTGCCATGATAGATTGTGATATACCATGATTCCTGTTTATTACACTTCTATTCATTTCATGTTTCGTATATTTAGTTTGTTAGAATCAGTACTTGCTCCCGTTCTGACAGGATAACGTTGTAGGTATACTTACCGAGGAGGAGTTACTATGTGATTCCTATTATGGGGTCTCCATCGAGGATCAGACTTTACCTTACGAGGATGTACCTGCGGGGAAACTCGTCTAGTTTATTTAGTTGCTCGGGACTTTTGAGAGCAGACATGTTTTAGACTATGTATTTTTGATACTGGACCTGTATCCAGTTTTACGTCTTGGCTATGTATTTGGAACATATTATATACTAGATGATTTTGTGTTTGTGATGTTTATCTCAATATGACAAATAGAACTGTTAGCACACTTTGATCTTATATTTTTGTCTTTAAAACAACTTACTACGCTTTACCTCAAGCGTAGGCTGGACATGACTTGGCCCGGCCCAACAATTTGGGTAGCGGATCGTGACAGATACCATTGGTGCGCTCTCTCAATGTTCCGCGGGATGTTCCATACAATAAGTCTAATATTTTCAAAAGCTCGTACAAGTATTCGGTTGATCGGGATCGATATGTGAAGGCCTTTGTGCCAAACTGTATCGGACTTGAGTTGAAAGGAACCCATGCTAAAGTTAGCAAGTGGTGTGCGTAATTGAATAACCTTATGCTGACACTAGTGAATGAGTTGAAGAACCCTAGAGGGGGGTGAATAGGGTGATAAAATAAATACTGACAATTTAAAAGCTATTTTACTGAAAGTAAAGTAGAGAGAGAATATCAAACACTCGATGTATCCTGGTATCCTCCCAAGGGGCACTCCAGTCCCGGAACCCTCTCTGGCTTTAATCCACTATTTGAGTAAATAGTTACACATGAGTTTAGATATGAAGAACTCGTCAACTTCAACACGAGTTTGGATCCGAAGAGCTCGCCAACTTCTTACACACGAGTTTTCTTACGAAGGCTCGACAACTTCAAACTCAAAAAGAAAAGGAAAGGGCTTTTGATCTTCTTTCATACTAGAAGATCTACAACACTTGAATACTCTAGCACTTTTTGTTTTGATGACAAATAGAAGCTTTTGAGTGGTGGTGAAACTTTTTTGGTGGTTGGTAATTTAAAGCTTTGAAAGGATGAGTTTTTATGAAGAGAGAGGAATCATTTTTATACAAATCCAAAGTCATAAGTGCATTCAGCCGTCAACCGG
>JANAVB010024400.1:1457924-1590661 GCA_029216955.1 Iris pallida
CGTCTGTACTTCAAAACTCCACCATGGCTAAAGTCCTCTATCGTAATAATTAACTAATAATTATTTATTAGAATTTTAAAAATTACCATTTAATTCAAATAAATAAATAATATTATCGAATTTCGGAATAGGGGTTATAAATCTACCCACCTTAAAAATAATTTCGTCCTCGAAATTCTAGTTCATAACTATTCCTTAATTCAAAAAGGAAATCTACCATTACCTTAATCTCCTCGAATTTTAATTCCTCAAAAACAGTTTATATCCTCCTCCTAGCCATTTTGTAACTACGAAACTCCGAGGACTTCTACCCACATTTGGTCACACTACTCCCTCAGAGGTATGTCCCTACAGCTTTATAATCATCCAACTACTTGCTAAAATTTCTACCATAGATATCTATTGCTTATGGCCTCTATAATTCTCTCCTATCTATCACGCAACCCAAAATAATTTACCAGCACAAATTTATACAAGTGGCTAAAAATATTAGTAACTCTAATAAGCATGACCATTCGTCGCTCTGTAATAGGAAGGGCAGGATGATAAGGAAGAATAATCGGGAGCAATATGAAGTTTCCAGAGCGGCAGAGAGTATTCAATGACGCAGACAGAAAGAAAGTCTACGAACCATTAATTTATTTGCTAGATTGGGCTACTTTAGTCCAGTCACTGGTTAAATCGAAGAACTCTTCGTTTCTCAGAGGGGCTTGCAATCCGTGCAATACAGAAGTTTCGTTCTCGAAATTCTGAACATGTTCCGTAATAGAAAGGAATTTGAGAAATCAAGATTATGATCTTTTCCGTGGTTATTTAAACACACGAGCAAGGGATGTAAATGTAACACAATATCGTATCGCGACTTCTAGGTAGATGGAATAATAGTTACGAATGACTTCACAGTCTAAGATGTGGGGACTACATAATAGGTATAGGGACTTATTTCAAATAGTTCGATTTTATAGTCCAAGTATGGTGGTATGCATGATGGATTTTACTGGGTCTTAATGGGTTCTCTGATTGGACATCAATCGTTGGTTGGATGAACCTTGGATTTCAACCCATATGGACTGGACAAGATCCCAATGATAAAACTTTTCTACTAGGTTAGGGTAACCTGGAATAAGTTTCCACCCAAGTGGTTGAGCTAGTTGCCAGTCAGGTTGGTTAGCTAGGTCCCTAAAGCCCAAAAATGTGCCTTTCGTGACTTTTGTGTTTAAGTAGCACGAGAAGACACAATTGAGTGGCACACTAATGACATGTGCGTAGTGGGCTTCTAGTAGATCACAACCATGTATTAGGTCGAAAGGTTTGAGTCGAGATTGAGTCTCTAATTGTAGCCAGAAAGTATACGGGTATTATGGTAAGGATTATAGCTAGTCCTTTTGACCTGAAAATCGTACCACGAAAATAGAGTACAAGGGGACGTGTTTGAGTGGGACATGATATGTCTACATATAGGTGGAGTCATCTATGTCTTGTATGTGATATTTGTTGGAAGGTAACAGCTGGTATCGTGCTCCGAATATTAATGACATGGTCGGGGACACAAAATGATCTAAATAGAGAGTGGGAGTCCATGGGGCACTAACTATCATTCTAATGGAAATGATTCTAATCAATCGGTAATCCTCGTATATCCTAAAATTTTAGAAGGCTTATCGTCTACTCACCTTAGAAGCTAGGATATGGTTTTAGGAATAATGAAGTTAGAAGAATTCCAAAGTCCGGGTATTGTACCTCGACTCTTGTTAATAAAGAATCAGGCACGACGTAACGGGATACGGTAGATACAAGTCAAGTCAAAGATCGTTTCTCAATAAATAGGAAACGAGTGTGTACAACGACACATGGTCGATAAAGTAGAATGACCTACTCGTTCACAGTATACGAGAGTTATCGACGGGGTAACCAACTCTAAGGCACATCCTACGAAAAGATTTCTAACAACTGAGTCATGAGTTTCTTTTGTATCAAGCCTGCCAGACTATTGTCACAAGGGTTCTAGTGGTATGGGCTGTAGTGATCATGTATTGTTGTTGACAACTGGTAGATCATAATATGACAGGGTATTTAAGCTATGTATTGGCTAAGCTAGTAACTGTGGTATTCCAATACTAGTTAGGTCTTAAAAATTCACATAACTAGGGTAATATTTGATGGAAACCAATCTCAGAATGAGGGTCTACCATAGTCATGGTAAATTTGTCCTTACCTTTGTCTACTCATCTCATGTCTAAACTGTGGGCTTTGGTCGAGGAAGGAGTGGGTTAAGGCTTAAGGGATGCTAGTTAAAGCAAGCTTCAAACAATTAATTAGAGACTCACAACAATTGGTTTCTTGAGAATAGACAGTCTCCTAGGTTGGCATTTTGACCAAGGGTAAAACCCTACTCATTCTCAAATTCGGATGGCTAGAATGTCCTAATAGCCGTTTGGGGGTCGAGAGAAGAACGAGTAACTCAAGGCAAGGTTCTAGTCATATGGCTGGCCGATGGTAGCTACACTTGTGTATACAACTATCGTAGCTATGGGGATACTCCGTATCTCTCTATCAATTACGAACTTTCGTCTTTCCAAATTAGTGAAAGACAAAAACCATAAAGAGTTCAAGGGAGATGTCACTGAATACAATTGCGTGATTCAAAGGCGAATGTATAACTCAAGAGGAATTGTTAATGCAGTAGTGGATGACACTACACCAAAACACTCATTTCCTAACTACTATAAGCGTTAGGAAAATTATTACCAACGGTTTTTTACCATTGGATCTATGGTGTGGGGAATTTTGCTACGGTAAACAACCGTTAGAAATATTAATTTACTAACGGTAAAAAACCGTTAGGAAAAGAAATTTCCTAACATTAAAAACCGTTAGGAAAAGAAATTTCCTAACAGTAAAAAACCGTTAGAAAAATAAATTTTCTAACAATTTTTTACTGTTAGAATTTTTTTTTTACTGTTAGGAAAGGAATATTTTCCTAACGGTTAACACCGTTAGAAATGGATAAAAAAAGTATTAAAAAAATGTGGCTCTATTGAGCATAAGAATCAAATTCATTTGCTTTATGCACATAACATAACAAAATTTGGATTATACAAAAAAAAATACAAACAAAATTAAGATCTAACATTGTTCCATTCAACTAGATCTTACACAATGTTGTTACTTAAAACAATATTACAATAATAAGCAAATTTCATTTCTAACCAGTTACAAAAGAGGGACATAACAAGACTAAGAAGATATTCCATGTATTCAGTCCAATAATTCAATTACAAAACTAGATAAAAGTCAAATCTAGTTGTATCTTCTTCTTCTTGAGGTAGGTGTTCCAGTAGTCCTTTACGTCATTCTGTTCTTCAAGGATGCTATGGCAGCCCACCTATATATACACAAAGGAAAATATTATAGCACAAAAGACTAATTTATGTCTTTGCATGAGTAACAATAATGCACCTGTTACCAACTAGAGACTTGCGATGGATGAGCATCCCTTCTTCGTGCTGGGTGAAGTTCCTCTCTTGATCCCTGGCCTAGATATTTGGTCCATCTCCACCTGCAGTTCTTGCTGCACCTCGTCAATCCTGGATTGAGTCAAATATAGAATTCCAGTGAATATATATATATATATATATATATATATATATATATATATATATATATATATATAAATAATGCTATTTCTGCGACCGGAATCTGCATCCTTCTCCAGGATGCATGTGCCGAGCCTTACTGTTCGTGCATGCAATCAGGAAATGTTAATTAAGAAGTCATGAATGAGATGGAAGGATTACCAGTGTTGGTTGGAACTGATCTCCAGTTGGCTGGATAGTGTTCTTGAATGTAGGAGACCAGGATGATGTCTTCTTCTGGTGTCCAAGGACCCTTCTTTATGCCAACCTTCCCTACAAAAAATGCATAGAACAGTGATAGTCGATGATGCAGTTTGACTCAGATAGATAATATGAACAAAGAACATTTAAGCACTTGACATAAAGGTTCTGTTACCTAAAGGTTTCAATATTTTGAACATGATCAGTTCAAAAAAAGTACTACTTAAATATATTACCTAAGCTTCAAGTAATGGCAGCTTCTCCCAATTAAGCTTCAAAGAAACTAAAATGAGGACTTTGGCAATCTGGAACAATAAACAGTCGTTGAATAGGTTTTCTGCACAAGATCATCATGTTATTGATCTACAGATTTTATGAAATCCCAAGATAAAAGAAATTATAAGCAATTAATCCAAGTAACCAAAACATAATCAAATTATTTTAATGGAGCTTGTACAGGTTATGGCAGGTATCTAAAGTGTCTATTGTTTGTCAAGTAGGAAGATCTTGATGTAGGCTTCAGAACATTTTAAGCTTTGGCATTGTTACTGTTGCCAAAATATTAGATGTTGTCGGCAACTTGCATACTCCACAAGAAAACATAAGATTTGACATCCATAGCAAACTCCAACTAAAAAATTCAAGTTTTTTGCATGGCAATCTAAACTCATGTCTGATAGTATCAAATTGTTGCGGTTTCGGAATATATAAGCAGTTTTATCATGTCAAACCTGCGGATGTATTTTTTTATCATATGCTAAGCAAATTAGTCGTTGTAATCATCCATTTTGCTGTTGTATATTATCTCTTCAGAAAAATAAAAGGGAAAAGTCAAGACAAGGTTATTCTATTTAGAGTACGAAGGGCTCAAAAGAGGTTTTTATCCCTACTTTTCGAATAAGAGTTGTCTTCCTCTATATAAACTAGTATAAATAGGAGGGGTTACAGTCATATACTTATACCAACCAAAGACGAGAGGAAATTTATAGCCAAGACTGCTATAATACCATCCATGTTTTATGAAAGATCTTACAGAAATTTTCTGAATTAAAATTAGCTTTGCTCCTTGCCATATATGAAAGTAGTAAACTGTTTCCGAATTGTAATGTTAGGAATAAAGTTAAAGAGAGACAGTATAATTTCTCTTGCATTTGCCAATTTATTTATAAATTTACCTGAAAAATTGAAAGAACTTCAAGATTGTCATGACCATTTTCAAGTCTCAACTGTTTAAACATGATCATTTAAAAAGCAGTGCTATTGGCATCTATTATCTAAGATGCTTCAGATGTAGTTGTAGCTTGTTGCAACTAGCTTCAAAGAAACTGACATGAGCAGCACTGTAGGAAACCCAGATAAAAAACATTCTCATTCGGACAATTGTCAAAATATATGTTTCCTTAAAAAGCTAGCAGAAATTGAAGCAATAGGTCTTATTAGTCAAATTTTAATACAATTAACATATTATATAGGAAAAAAACAAAAATTATTATAGTGTATTGATGACACATATTTTAATGTCTCATGATTTTCATGATTGTTAGGAAGTTCTTTAGAGGTGATAAGCGAACTATATATTTCAGGAGGAAAATATAAGATTTGGCATCCATAGCATCAAAAAACCAAAACAAGCATGCAACAGCCTGAAAAATTAATACCATACCAAGTTTCTAGATTCTGGATTTTACATTTTTTCCACATCAATTTTTTGACCACACAATCTTTGGGACCAGAGTGCATATTATTCTCATACAAATCCAATCAATTCTACATTTATATTTTATTTGAAATTTTGGGTCCCAAATTATATTGTAGAGTCCCAACTACTAATGATGCTCTAAGTGTTGTTTCAAGTAGTTGGGAATATGATTTTGTAACCCCTGTTAAGTTACTGAGAGGTGTGGTGGTTGGGTGGGTGGGGGGAGGGGGGTTGTAAAACATCCTAAGTACTGAGGATTCAGTTCATATGTGTGGCTAACACACACAATTAAGAAGACTAATTTCTGTAGATTTATTGCGTATCTACATGAAATAGAGTGATATACTAATGCTAAAGATAATCATTAGCAACAGAAACCTCACCTCTGTAAAGGATGCAGAGGGACATGAGGTTATCCTAGGGTAGAAGTAACATAATCTGTGACAGAATAGTGGAGGGAGAATAGATGCAATGCACATTTTCACTCATTGATTAAATGCATGCTTTGATACAGGAAGAATGGTTTAAACCATAGTAGGCTAATGTCTCGCTTCTCCATTAGTGGCACCTTGAACAGGGCTAGGCTAATTTCTCCACTAGTTCGGAGAACTACTGCCCCTTGACAATGAAGTTCTGCAGGTTCTGTGATCCTGTGAATTGAGCCAGCCTGAGGGAGCAATGTTTGTCTGTTGAGTGCTCCCTGGTTCTCTTAGCATTTCTTCGATAAATTTTTATAGAATTACTTGACAAAATAGATACACTCATGTATTAGTACCAAAGTTAGAACCAAAAGTAAAATAAGGAACTTCACTATTTATTCCCCACACAATATTCGAAAGAGATGTGTACCAATGCTAAGTTAGAACAAAACCCTCTGGATTGTTGCTTAGGAAACCATTTCAGATTTCCTAGTAACTTTTGTTGCATCAAGGTAAAACAAAGTCAGACCTAATAACTTAAATTTCTTGTTTTTGTGGTTCTGGAATCACTATGGACGGGCACTTTAATGAATGTTTAGAGCAATATCTGAAACATCGGACTTCAAAACCCACTATTGTTTGTAGCATAATGGTTGAATTTGCTGCATAACAGGTACATGAAGCCCACTCCAAGAGAAGCCTACCCTATTTGGGTCATAGGGTATGCTTCATAGCCAGTCAGCTGGTAGAGACGCATTTTAACCTCATTGGTTCGATTGGACAAAGTGTCGTGTCGCGATGTGTAATGGTCCGAATGGATGATAAACACAAAAGTAAACGCAGAGCAGAGAGCATAACCTGAGATCAGAAGCGCCTCGTATGACATGATAATTGGTGACGACATGGTCGTCCTTGTCCCACACGAATCCGGAACAGGAACCCGAACCCTGGGGCACCTTCAGCACATCCAGCGTGAATGTATATTGACTAGGAGACCATGCATCAACATACATAACATCAAATTAGTTAGTTTTTATCAAGAGAAGAAAAGAAAATTCTTATCGGACGACTAGATTGATGATATAGACGACGGAGGGGGTGTTCTCCTGGAACAGCCTCACTGTGGCAAGCTCGTTGCTCTGCAGCTTCCTCGACGACGAGGTTACCACGAAGGCCGACGTCGAGCCCGTGTCCGAGACGAAGAGACTCAGGGAGAGGGCTACTGATGCAGCAAGAACCAGAGCCGACTTGAATAAACTTTGATTACTATTTATATTATTTGAGTGGAAGTGGGAGAGGGAAGAAGTGCATACAAGCAGATATAATGAGAATGAATGTGGTCAAATTGTATACCTGCACACGATTACTGAATCCAGATCCATGCTGCTTCATTTGGATTTTGCCACTCTTCTTCCACATGGTCCTGTTCACGGGATCGAGATCCAGATCGTGCTTCTTTTTGTTCACGAGATCTCAGCTCGATCCTGTATGAGGAGGCACAAGCATTCTTTTCTCTGCCCTCGGAAGACCTTAAGATGCACAAAAAGAGAGAGAGAGAGAGAGGGAGAGAGAGAGTGTGTGTTCCTATGAATTTTTGGCATCTCTCTTGGAGAATTAGGGCACACGGAAAAAAATGGGGGGAATGAAAAAGTGTTTCCCCCTTGCACTTTTTTATTCCCTCCATTCTTTGTTCAACTTTGCTAACGGTATAAAGTATCACAAAATAAATAATATGTGCATTTCATTTTAAGTTTTAGTTTATTCTATTTATAGTAACGGTTTTTTGTGTTGCTAACAGTTTTTTACTGTTAGTAATTAGTAACAGTAAAAAATCGTTAGTAATTAAAAATAATTTGTGTTGGAAAATCCCCCTTTTGGTGTAGTGTGAGACCCTAGAGGCATCTACATCTCAATCCACGTAGGTTAATCAGAGGGAGAGCGAACCGGTGCACTACGGTTGATCAGATCGTAATACATCAATTCTGATTTGACAATATGTTAGTAGGCATCCCCACTAAACATATGTCTTGAATCAAGCTCGATAAAAGAGTAAGCTTGTAAAACTAGGCTGTAATAGCAGCATTGGTCAAGATAGTCAAAATGCAAGTATGTGAGATTTTCGAAAGGAGGCACAAGTAGTTCGAGTTTTGTGAGAATCAAAACCTTACCCGTTGTTCTTGCTTATACAGTCTTCCTACTATCTTCTTATCCATAAAGCCTTGGTCGACTAATGGGTTATGGATCTCTAAATTCTATATTCCCGATAAACCTATTAGTGTCAGCCAATTACCTCGTCAATAGATCACAAGGACCACGGAATACTTGGTTGGGGGACACGCTACCCAACTCACAGAACTTTCACTAGTATTGGTTTTGGATCTTATGGGACACACAGGGCATTTTCCTATCCTCTATAGTATCATGAACTTGTAATCATGTCTGAAGTCATTTCACCGAGGATTTATGCCTCGCTCGTATACTCTGGCTGTGGTAATCCCTTGGTTTCGTAACTCAAATATGATACAAAATCGAACATTTCTTAACTCTAACCAATATTGAATCAAGGTTAACTACGATCAAAAGAGGACCACTAGCCATAGTTTTAGCAATATCCTATATCCTATATTTTCTTAAACCAATTTTAACTCTAGGGGTTGTGCCTCGCTAGTGCGCTGCTAGCTGCAGTGAAACCATAGTCTCCATAATTCAAATAAAAGGCGACAGTGCGCTGCTATCCTGCCATTATGAGTTAACTAACATTCCTTTAACTATATCTGTAAAAATTCCTGAGCTTCTAGAGATTCAAACAAATTGACTATGAAATAGAGCGTAAGTATTTGTCCTATCATTCACAACCCTTTTAAAATAAAAGATTTAACAGGGAGGAATAACTGAAGACAAAAGGAATATAAACATTCTAATATCTATTTCATGTGTATTTAAACCATGGAGGAAAAACTTTGAATCGAAACTAACTCGAGGTCTGTATATGGATAACATAATCCGAAATTATATATAAAAATAATAATTCTTAGGGAAAAATAGGAACTAAATAGGCAATTTGGGCTAAGACATGAGGATGATATCTAAAAAGGTAAAGAGAAGGAATTGCACAATTTATCAATGTTAGATCATTAACTCTATTAAGTCCTGTCTTACCAAGTGAATAATCTATCCACATTGGATCGTATCGTCATATCAAGAGATAATAGTGTACCTATAGTGATCTGACAATCTATCAAAATTAATAACTCCTCATCTACATTGCATGGCCTAGACTACCCATCGGTAAATTTGTATAAGGGACTCCTAGTCCTAGCCATTAAATTAACCCTAACTCGTGAATGAGCATTTCCTGGTCGCAGGCTCGCAATAGTACAACTAACTTAAGTACTATCACGAGTTCGCATGAGTTGCGAAAACAGACCTGCATGGGCCACCACAAAAACTTGTCACGACCCGCACCCATTTTTTTCCGGATACGAGACGTGTCCAAGCCAGCCTACGCCGCAGAGCCGACGGTAGAACGCTGTCACGGCCATGATGATCAAAATAAATAAAGCAATGCTCATTCACAAAACTAATTTAACTTACAATATTCACAAGTTTTATATTTGCAGAAAATATAAACTCGTACAAATATTGGAACGACTACAACTCATCTATCTAGCTAGTCTCTAGGCTTTTCGTCTGCAAGTACACCTGTATCTCCCAATGCTAAGTGAAGCCACAGCTAACCTAAAAAATATTGGTTTCCAGTCAAGAATGGAACGAGTACAATTTACTGAATGCAGTTTCAATAATTGAAAATAATTATATAATAGAGGTTAGCCTTTAGACATATGATTTTTAAAAATAAATGAAAGAAACAGAAATAAGCCAACATCGAAAAACAGTAAATGAAATATAAGAAAATACTCACCGACTGACTGACTGAAATACCTTTGATATGTGATCGGTCTCGGGACAATTACATGATACTGTCTACACTGTATAAAGTTATACTGTCTATACTGTATAAAGTTACACTATCTACACTGTATACTGCAATTAAAGAAACACTGTCTACACTGTATAATGCAATAGAAATCACTGTCTACACTGTATACACGGTATAAGGTCATATCACATATATTCGGTACTTCACCACCCCTGACGACACAAAACATACTATAAAGACTGAAATCACATCCCTACCGGCTAACAATGATGTATAGTAAAGATCAACACTGAGAACAAACAATAAACTGTACTCGTCTGTGGTCCTTTGCTAGTGAAACCGATAATCCAAACCACTCAGTGTGCCATAATAGTCAAAAATCATACAACAACCTCCGGATACTGAAATAGACATTACCAATGTTCTCAGAATAGTCAAATTAGCTAGAATTGCCTATCCTTAAGTCCAATTCTGGACACAGAGGCAAAACGATAATTTCGGATCAAAACAGTGTCCGCCGTTGGACCCTCTTTGTACCGAAAAGCGTGCCAGAGTCAACAGTCTCTAAAGTTATCAAACTGCATGTCTACGAATTCATTTTGATGATACGAACCCAACCGTATGTCCAAAGTTGAATTTCGGCGGGTCGTGCACAAAATCGCCTGTTGAATCGGACCGTAGGGCCCGCAAAACGGCTATCCGATCAACTGTCTCAGAATCGGACCAAACTTGGCATACAGGACCAGAAAAATGATACGGTCCTGTTGACGGAATTTTTGTCTCGATCTGACAAATGTGCACAAAGTAATTAGAAAATTTGCACAGAGGTCGATACGGTGAATTTCGACGGATACGCATCAAATTCGACGCGCACATGCAACCAATTTGAATTCCGTCAAAGCCCACACGTCTGCAATACCCGTACGCACCTTTCAATGCTTACGGTGTGCGACCATGTCATCCAGATTGGCGGGACGCATGTCGTATCGAAGGTTTTTCGTAAATTTTAATATTTTGAAAACAGGTTTTCGCCAATCTTTGGAATCCGATTTCTCGATGTACAGTCGACGAAATCAAACTACGTAAGTTAGGTTGTAGAGCCCTATAGGTTGTCTAGGACTGTCATAAATTATATTTATAAAATTTTTAATGGTTAGTTCTAAATCTTCCTTCAAACTTGGGGTTTAGGGCAGTCTCACTGTCCTGTTTTTTAAAGATTTTTCGGCAAATTTCAGTTCGATTTACGAAGTTTACGGTGGAACTTAAATCGAAGTAATTGAAGGGATTCATAGGGGGTCATGTTGTGAACATACCAGATCGAACGGTTCGTAAAATGACCCATTATCCGCGATGAAAAATTGCTGCAAAGGTAGCCTCTTCGCAGTACTACTGCTGTCCTGTTTTTGATTCGTGCACGTATATCGATACTGCCGTGGCCGCTCGGGCCTGCCGACGGTGGCCCGCAGCGGCGCGCACGCGCGTGGGGGAGGGGCGCGCAGTCCAGGGCGGAACTGGTCAACCATGGGGTTAGGGTTTTATCCAATTCTTTCCTCTCCCTCGGTTCTATATATGGTCGCGGCTCTTTCAGAGTTATCGGGTTACTATGCTCTGGTTGGGGAGTATTCGGTTGGCTGGGGTCCATTGTTCCCGTAAGGGAAGAGTGTTGATTTTTTTCTTTTTTATTTTATATTATAACTATATATATATATATATATATATATATATATATATATATATATATATATATATATATATATATATATATATATAACGTTTATTTGACAAATAATATAACCAATAATATTAATATTAATATTATATAATAATAACCTCAATAATATCGATAATAAAATAATAATAATAATAATAACGAAATTCAACAAATCAATAATGGTGTATATACCATTTTGTACAGTCTAATAATCCCGAAATGCACAAGGACCCATTTTATACAAGTGTCATTGCATATCAACTAATAATAATATTTATAATATTTATTTACGAATACTAAAAAATATTCATTAAATAATTAAAACGAAATACAACACCCTCATACCAAATTCCATCAACACGAATGTCATTTGACGTGCCGCATGACTACATGGGCTCGGGCTCAGTTCGGGTCCAGTCCAGGCCAAAATGGTATAACCAGTTTTCCTAACTCAATAATATAAAATAAATAAATCTTCGGTAAGGGTTAAGTCGCAACTTGGCCTGGTTTTCCTAATTAGGACATCACTATGGCTCGGCCTTCTTTATCGGGGCTAATACACTAGCCAAAGCATGCCATGGCACTATCCGTGCCATGATTCCCAGCCGTCTTGTACTTCAAAACTCCACCATGGCTAAAGTCCTCTATCGTAATAATTAACTATATAATTATTTATAAGAATTTTAAAAATCACCATTCAATTCAAATAAATAAATAATATTATCGAATTTCGGGAAGAGGGGTTACAGAAGAAGTACGGAGATGAACTTTATTCTATTCATGTCTTTTTAGTAAGTTCTTGTAGAAGATATGGACTAAAGACGTATAGAGGTTAATAAAGAACAATATATCAAAATTGATGTGCCAACGAACTCCCCTATTTTGATAATTGACAAAAGAGTACGGATTTAGATTAAGGCTCCCCCGTAATCTAGTATTTCCCCCTCAATACAATTTTCTCTCCCTTTGTCCCTTAATCAAAGATGGTGGAAAATAAAAATAACTAAAAGGCAATGCATGGGGGACAATAATAAGAAAGTAATTCAGAGTTTGCATTAAAAGTAGGGTAATACATGCAACAGTTACCAGAAAACAGATACTAGGCCGTAGAGGCCGACACAAAGACAACCACGAACAAACAACCCATGACAAAGTCCCCGAAGGGTCACACAAAATATACTAGACGACACCACTGACCATCGGGAGCCTTCAACTGTCGGGAGCACCAGACGGACCTCCCTCCTGATTATCATCGTCGGCGGGGGCTGGAGTGAAGGCACCATAAGGGTCGATGTTGTCAGGGTACATGAACCTGTAGACGTTGGGATCAGTGAAGCGAGGTCCAGAAAAATCAGGATGAGGAGTGTTGGGATTAACATAGAGATTGCGCTTTTCAAGCATGTACTGAAGGTAGTAGGCCTGATCCATGAAGCCATGGTGGATGAGGGTACCGAGGCCCCGAGTGTTAGCCTGAAGACGCTCATGGGTGGAGATAGAGAGATGGTCGAATTTCTGGTCGATGTAGCGGCGAACATTCGGAGTGAGAATCGAGGCAGGCAGAGAGGTAGGAGTAGCGACAACAGCAGGAGTAGCACGACCACGTGTCTTGGATTTGGAAAGAGGAGTAGGACGAGGCTCGCCAACGGGACAATGAGTCAAGTTAACACCGTTGGCCTCGAGAATCATGGTGATGGACATGCCAAACAGAAGAGAGCGATAAGGAGATTCGCTGATCAGGATCATGGTGAAGATGATGGATTTTGCCAGAGAGAAAGGTTGCTTGGCGACGTGGTAGTACATGAAAATCATCACCTCAGTAGTGATGTTGTCCATGTTTCCAAACTTCGGAGTGAGAGTGTGACAAAGGATACGATGGAAGTCGTAGAGGAATAGAATGAGATCTTTGACCTCCAGACGTTGAACAAGAGAGCCGCCGCAGATGTTGAAGAGAAATTCTTCATAACTGAGGTCTGGAGAAAAGGTGATGTGATCGATGGTGCTAGGAAGAGAGCGATAGGTGGAACGCTCTTGGAGGCCGAGAATGCTGGCCAGGGAGGATGCAGTGACTGTGATCTTGACCACCAACTTTGGTCTCAAACTTCGGACCGTTCTTGGCGGGAACCAGATTACAGTAGAACATCCGCATGGCATTGGGTAGTAGTCCCCATGCCGTTCGAGAAGTTCGTCATTGTCGGAGAAGTGAAAGAATTCCCAATGATCCTTAAAGTTGACCCACGAGATAGGCTTCCCGGAACACACAGGTGCTTTGTGGTAGAAGTTGAACCACTGGAGGGAGTGAGTGGCAGAATTGAAGATGATGGGGTTGAAGCCTTGAGTGGAAGGAGGATAAAAGAGGGCAGTGGAAGGAGGCAGAGAGGAGGTTGAACTGCCGTCATGACGGGTGCGCTTGTTTTGAGAAGCCATGGAGGATGAGAGGAAGAAGAAGGGGATGAATGAGGAGTGAGGGAAGGAATGAGTGAGGGACAGGAAGTATAAAGAGAGGAAGGGGTGGGTGGGGGGGTACTAATGAGGGGTCATGTCAGTTCAAAAAGGAGGGAATGGATATGGAGGAGGGGAGGAGTCAAGACGCTTCGGTTTCCGCATCTGTTCAGCGGAAACAGAAAATCCGACAAAAAAAGGCGGATTGCTGATGAAAAATTTGGCAAAGATAGGGACGCAATAAATGCGGGTAGGTGAGGAGTCAAATCGAATTAATGATGTGCAGCTGTGATGGTTTTGAAAAGGCGCGCACATTTAATACGAAAAATCCGGCGGATGACAGCGGAAAGCCGACGGATAATCCTGTGTGGACAACAAAACGTGCTGGAATAGATCAAATTATCCGTCGAATTACAGTAGAAATCCGGACATCAAATAAAAAATTTGTTTTTAAAGGGAGATGTCAAGGAGACCAATTTCATGACAAATGAAAGTGAACCGATCTTCAGGAAGAGGTTTGGTAAAAATGTCAGCAAGTTGATGTTTGGTGTCAATAAACTCAAGACAGATGTCTCCCTTGAGTTGATGGTCCGGTAGAAAATGGTGTCTAATCTCGATATGTTTGGTGCGAGAGTGACAAATAGGATTTTTCGTGAGACTAATAGTGCTAGTATTGTCACATTTGATAGAAATGTATTTAGAAAAAATATCATAATCTACTAGTGTTTATGTCATCCAAAGAATTTGTGCACAACATCACCCAGCCGCTATATATTCGGCTTCAGTTGTAGAAAGAGCTACAAAATTTTATTTCTTGCTAAACCACGACACCAGGGATTTTCCTAAGAAATTACATGTGTCGCTAGTGCTCTTTCGGTCAATCTTGCATCCGATAAAATCTGTATCCGAGTAGCCAATGAGCTCAAAGGATGTAGATTTTGGATACCAAAGGCCCATATTAATAGGGCCTTTGAGATACCAAAAAATGTGCTTAACGGCACATAAGTATGATTCTTTTGGATTTGCCTGGTATCATGCACAAAGACAAACACTAAACATAATATCAGGACGGCTAGCAGTTAAATAGAGTAAGCTTCCGATCATACCGCGATACTTACGAATGTCGACCGAGATACCATCTTCATCATGATAAAGTTTTGTTGTTGTTGCCATAGGAGTTCTCATTGATTTGGATGAGTCAAGTTCGAAGCGTTTGAGAAGATCCTTTGTATATTTGGCTTGATTGATGAAGGTTCCCTTGGGACCTTGCTTGATTTGTAGACCCAAGAAGAAGGATAGTTCTCCCATCATGCCCGTTTTAAATTCGTCCTGCATTGCCTTGGCAAATTCTACGCATAGTGCATTGTTAGTGGAACCAAAAATGATATCATCAACATAAATTTGAACTAACAAAAGAGTGCTGCTAAGAGATTTAATAAAGAGTGTAGTGTCAACTTTACCCTGAGAAAAGTTGTGAGAAATAAGAAAGGAACTAAGGCGCTCATACCAAGCACGAGGAGCTTGTTTGAGGCCATAAAGGGCTTTGTGTAATTTGAAAACATGATGAAGAAATTTAAAATCTTCAAAGCCAGGAGGTTGCTTAACATAGACTTCTCCTTAATAATACCGTTTAGAAAAACACTTTTAACATCCATTTGAAAGAGTTTGAAATCATCAAAGCATGCGAATGGATTCAAGACGAGCAACCGGAGCACAGGTTTCATCGTAGTCAATGCCTTCCTCTTGTTTATAGCCTTGAGCAACCAATCGGGCTTTGTTACGAGTGACAAACCCATCTTCATTAAGTTTATTGAGAAACACCCACTTAGTTCCAATAGTGGGATGGTTGAGAGGTTTAGGGACAAGTTTCCAAACTTTGTTTCGTTCAAATTGATTTAGCTCTTCTTGCATAGCTAACATCCAAAATTTATCATTAAAGGCATCATTAAAAAATTTAGGCTCTATTTTAGAAACAAAAGCCATATTTGCACAAAGATCACGAGTGGAGGATCTAGTGCTAACACGTGAAGAAGGATCACCAATAATAAGCTCCTTGGAATGATGTGGGACAAATCTCCATTCTTTTGGAAGGTTCTCTTGAGGAGTCTCTAGTGGTGGAGAAACTTCGATTGGGGGAGTCACTATTTCATTGTCAGATGAAGAGGGACAAGTGTCTCCAATAGAAGAGTTTTCCAAACCAAAAGAGTTGTCATCAATATCATCAGATGCGGAAGATGTAGAAGAGTTGAGTTCATCAAAAGAGATATTAATAGACTCTTCGACAACAAGACTTCTTTGTAGAAGTATCGAAAAGAATATGAATTTCTATGCGGCCCAGAATCAACATGAAACTTCATGCGGCTCAAAACTTGGGGAGTTTTATGCATCTCAAAATCCCTGGAGCTTCATGCGGCTCAGAAAGCTTCATACGGCTCAGGAAGCTTCATGCGGCCTTATGCGGTTCAAAATTTGCCTATACAGCTGGCCATAATTACTCTGACATAAATGTGACAACTCTGACAGAGATGATAGCTCTGACATAAAGACAAGACGTGACATGCTCCTAAAAAGACGAGAAAATCATCATGATATCTGGCACAGTTCACAAGTTCCAAAGACAGTTCTTTATGCGGATCGCCTATGCGACCTTCATGCGGCTCAGTCATGAGACCACTCTCATGCGGCTCAGTCATGAGACTACTCTTATGCGGCTCAGTCATGAGACCACTCTCATGCGGCTCGGTCATGAGACCTCCCTCATGCGGCTCGGTCATGAGGCCACTCTCATGCGTCTCGGTCATGAGACAACTCTCATGCGGCTTAGTTATGAGACGTCCTTCATGCGGCTAGGTTATGAGACAACCTTCATGCAGCCCGGTCATGAGACACTCTTCATGCGGCTCGACTATGGGATAGTCCTTCATGCGGCTCAGCCAGGATGTATCATTCATGCGGCTCGCCACAGAGTAGCAGTTGAGACGCGTGACATAAATTGACCAAGTCTTAACTGTTCAGATTTAGTGCAATAAACAGATCATGATCAATCTCAACCAATCCCCAGCTGCCCACTTCTCGAGGCATAGTTACAAGGATGTAGCCCAAAATTAGCCACGTGGCTGTACACCCCTATTACTCATGAATTCCTATAAATAGCAAGGTGCTATTCCCTTGTACACACACAGAGAGACATACAGAGAGATATACACATACCCAGGCAGAGAGAGAGCATTTCTTCACCGGAGCCGAGGTTGCGTTCGATCGTCCAAGGAGTAAGGCAGAGTTGATAACACTTTCCCGAGCCTCTACCGTCACCCCCCAGAATCAAAACTAAACAATTGTACTTAGATTGCTTTTCCTATGTTTTGTTCCTAGGCTCTCTTTTGTACAAGCGAGTTTGTAATTGTGAGTTAAAGTTCAGTCCTCCTATAAAACTGTTCTGTTCTACGACAATCAATAGCAAACACGATGGCGACTCTGCTGGAGACTAACTTCTCCACTGCTGAGAAGTTGGTGACGCAATCGGACGCAGCCAAACTCGACTCTATGCAACAGATGCTGGTTGTTCGCTTCGACCAGTAAGCGTTTGAAGAGATGCTCTCCGAGGGGAGCGCTAGCCCGATCCAGAAGCGAGCCGGCCCAAAGAAGGACCGCAGGGAGTGGAGGCCCAAAATCGTTGCCCCTCCCCAAGCTCTGGAAGAAGTGTTCTTTGTTGCCTAAGATGGCGAAGAAGGCTCACATGCGGCCCCACTTCAGGCCGCAAAGGACCCTGCTGTCCCCAAGTCCGGCAAGGAAAAATACAACGATGCTGGACTTGCGGGAGCAAATAAAAACTCTATGCGATCCAGGTAGAAGCCGCATAAGGGTGCCAGCCGCATGCAGAAGGCTCATGCGGCCACCAATCCCAGTCGCATGCAGAAGGCTTATGCGGCCACCAATTCCAGCCGCATACAGAAGGCTCATGCGGCCACCAATATCAGCCGCATGCAGAATGCCTATGCAGCCACCAACCCTAGCCGCAGGGAGATGACCTATGCGACATCCAATCCCAGCCGCCGGCCATCTGCTCTACGTGACTCGAGTTCAGTCTTCGACCGCCTCTCATGCAGTACTAACATCAGAAGCTCCAATAAGAATGTGCCAGATTCTATGCGGCACAGTTTGGACTCTTCCTACTATGCGCCCTCGGGTGCTATAGCGAAGAAGTCTAGGACAACGCGGGCTCGTCGAGCTCAGTCAGCTATTCCAACCTCTGACTATCAGAGAGTCCCGCTAACTATTATACGGGCCTCTGATGGAAAGTTGTACAGAACCGCCCGTGTCCAGCCCCCGGCGGCAAACAGACAGGGTGATTCCCAAGAGTCTCCCAACAATGATCGAGGGCAAGTGCTTTTACTAGCCCCGTATCAGGGAGCAAACATAATACCAACGCACCCGTACGCTCGGGATTCCCGAGCCCACAAAATGAGTGTAAAGGTTGATCGAGTTGTACTTGACTTGTGCGATGTGATTCTTCACAAGCGCAAGGAAAGAGAAGAAACCTTGGTGTACAAAGAGTCCTTCCAGGGACATTACTGCACTCAAGTCATTGTCAACTGCTGCTGCAATAAGACAATAGTACAAGAGGACCGACAGTCCGTCTTCCAACGACTGCAGCAGCCAGGACCGATCCTAGAACAAAGCTCGGGAGACGAGGCACTTCCTTTCGCCTCTTGTAACTCTGCCTGGAAGGTCCCTATCGGCAAAGGAGGGAAAAAAATAAATACCTCCAGCCCGATGATCTCAACCATCATGGCCAAGTAACTCTCATCTAGGGGGTTGTCCACAGTTGTCACAGAGGGGGTTTATCAAGGTACCCGCTCAAAGAAGAAAGCCTCATTACTTGGAGATTTGTCATCTGCATCCATGAGGGTAGTTGGAGCTGGGGGTGGAACTCCTCGAAACATCCACAACAATCCAGTGTTCCAAGAAGATGAACCTGGAGAAACAATCCCCCCAGCAGTTACAACGGAGTCTGACGTCCCTGAAGACGTCCACAAATCCCAAGACGAGGCAACCTCCTATGCAGGGGGTGGCATCTCCTCCGAGTCCGAATCAGAAGAGAACATTCCCACGTACCCCGACGACTTTTCTGTACAAGGGTATAATTCAGAGGGCACATCTTCTACAGTGCCTTCCACTTCTCCTCACATGAAGATAGTATTCATGACTGAGAATAATCAAGACGGTCCCAGTAATCGGCAGCGCCTCGACACTCTTGAGGCCATACTTCATACTTGGTTAAGTCAGTGGACGAGATCAAGGCGGCCCTACCGGCTCTACAAGCAAGGACACCTGGTCAAACAAGCTTGGGTCCCGTCGCCAATGCGGACTCAAACACGACCGCACCAACCCCGGGCGATAATCCACCCGGAGTATCGGCTCCCACTGCTGCAGAAGAGGCTAGGGAGGTAAGAAGAGAAGTCGAGGAGCTCCGGGCAATATTTTACGCCCGATAAACCTCTCAGGACCTCAGGATACGACAGCCGTATCCCGCTGCATGGAGAGATGTCCCCTTCCCTCTACGATACAAACTATTCAACATCAATCCATATGACGGGATGACCTCTACGAGCCGGTACATGACCTACTTCGAGGTCACAACAGACCATCTACCGCATGACGATGCCATCCTCACAAGGTTGTTCATTGGGGCATTAGAGGGGGTCGTATTCGATTGGTACTGCAACATGCCCGATAATTGCATCTATTCCTTCGTCGGCTTCAAACATATGTTCTTAGAAAGGTTCTACGAGGAGGGACAAGATGTAATAATGTCAACCGTCATGGACGTTGTCCAAGGGGAAAAAAAGCTGACAAGGAATTATATTGAGCGGTTTTGCCAAACTGCGATGAAATTGCCCTCCGGTAACCCAGACTCTTCTTTAATTGAGATTTGCCAAAAGAGTCTGCTTCCCACAATCAGCCTCTGGATGGGCGAAAGTCAATTTAAAGACTGGAAGACCTTCATCATCAGCGCCACTAGCGCAGAAGCAAAGCTGAAGCAGGCTCGCCAACCAGGGTTGCATATCTCGGATGGAGAAGATAAGGGCAAACGCCCTAATACCAAAAATAACAACGGTGGTAATTCCTTTAACAATCGAGACACCAAAGGCAAACAGGCTATGGTAGCCGATACAGCCCAGAAGCCTGAGCCAAAGCAGGCAGAGAAGCAGTGGCCTCAGGTGACTTACTCCTTTGAGGATAGCCATGTCAAGCCCATCTTTGACATGCTCTTGCAAGGAGACAAAATTCAACTCCCTTCGCCGAGACGTGAACCTCGACCTGCAGAGATGGAGAGCCCGAAGTACTGTCACTTCCACCGCTACGTCCACCACGCTACTCAAGACTGCTTCCAATTGAAGCGGTACATCCAAAATCTCATCGATTCCAAGGCTCTGGCCATTGATTTCGAGGAGGTAACCATGGCTGCCAATATGGTGTCAGTCCAATTTGGTAGCTTTCCTCCAACGAAGACTCAAGATGGCGTAGTACCCATCCCCTGGGCAACAATGGAGGTTACCAATCTTACACCTCCCCGAGACCAGACGACTGGGCTGGTGCCCCTCACCATGTCAAGAGGGGAGGTCATGTGGGTCCACCCGGACTTGGTGCCTGAAGTAACTCAGTCAGCATCATCCCTTAACGGCAAGAAAAAGCATGGGAAGACTAAGTCCTGCCACACAGTCTCAGCCAGTGTCGAAGAAGCTACATCTGTCGTTACCCGGTCCGGTGTACAATCTCAACCCATGCCGGATAACTCGGCTGAAAAACGTCAGCCGGCCACTGCTGATGCCCCATGACCCTCTCAGCCTCCGCCGGCCGACAAGCCTAAGCCGAAGGAGACCCGCTGTGACAAGTCGCTCCGTAAAGACGTGCCTCAGGGGCTGCAAAGGCCTTACAATTTTGACATCTTGGCACAGTTGGCCAACACACCAGCCAAATTGTCATTATATGAGCTCTTGAGGCTCTCCAAGGATGTTCGTGTCGCATTAAACGAAGCACTCCAGAATGCTGACGCTTATTTGGCTCAGGTCAAGCTTATAGGAGAGAGCTCGCCAGCGGATTTCCAGGACAGTGCTTGTACAGGTGCAATGTCCAACATCGTGTTCACTCCGCAGGATATGCTCATCAAGACCAACCTGCACGATCGCCCTCTGTATTACACTGTATACATCGACGACATCAAAGTAGATCGGATGCACATTGATACCGGTTCTTCAATAAGCATCATTCTGAAGAGCTTGCTTCACCTTCTAGGCATCCCTATGCATCGGCTGACACCTACCAGCATCGCCATCAGCGGTTTCAATTCAGGGAGAAGCTATCCTATTGGAAAGATTCGCCTGAAATACCAAATTGGCGACCTCCAGTCGGAAGTGACTTACTACGTCATAGACGCAGATACGTCCTACAACATTCTCCTCGGGCGTCCTTGGATACACGATTATATGATCATGTCCTCCATATTGCACCAGTGCTTCAAATACGTCGACAAATACGGCTTCGTAAGAACGGAATTCGCCGACATCGATCCCTTCAAAGGGGTTGAATCCTACTATTCGGATGCCTGCTTGTACGAGAAATCAAAAAAGCACCTGGTCAAAGAGGATGCTCAAGATCGAACAGAGGCTACGATAGGATCAGAAGAACCTCTGAAGATCCGTCTCCAAGCCCGTAAACCAGGTAGAACTGCACCTCTTGTAGCCACTCTGCGTAAAGAAACAACTAGTCTCCCAGTGCTCACAGCACAAAAGGAGCAGATGGTTATCCGAATTCCAAGGTCTAGCCAAGGGCCGAGACCCACTGGGGAGACGCTGACAATCAGACTGCCAAGAGCCGGCCAACAACAATCAGAAGAGATTCATCCTTCTGTTAAGCCGATGATCATTCGTCTTCCCAGGATAAATCGACAGCCAAGCGCTAAGCCAGAGACCGCTAGTGAGCCAACAACTCCACGTCCAGTACCAAGCGCTAAGCCAGGGACCGCTAGCGCACCAATGACCCCACGTCTTGCATTACCAGTAGAACCTTTGATGATCAAGCTGCCCAGGTCATCCTCCAGTCTTCATTAATATAAGGGGTGGCTGAAGAGGAGCTAGAGCTAGCCAAATATATGGCTGTGCATACTGATGTTCCTTCTGCTGATGATATAATACCACCAGAAAATATACCTTATTTTATCAATAAAGGGCTATCTTTGAACTACCTCGAGCTTAACAAGCTCTGTATAATGTATGCTATGGAACACGGTATAGGCACCAACTTACACACACAAGTGACGAATGTCTATACTATGAACCAACTTACTCCCGTGGAAGGCGCATGCTTCATAATCGAGGGAGAAGATCACCCAATCATCTTCGGCCGAAAGAATGGTCAACAGTCCTTCAGGCCAGAGGAAGTCGATCTCGAACCCGATACCGGGAGACTGCCTCTTTATCTATATAGCTCCTGCTCTAAGTACCTCATGCAAAAACAAGGGTATGATATAGAGGCTACGCCAGGCTTAAACTACGGTACCGACCGGCGATTACCTTTGCAATTGCCAGTCCCGACTGGAAAACTACGGAATTATTACAACAAGACCAAACGTGGTCTAAGCTATGTTACAGCTGCAACAACTCCGGAGAGCTCGGATGAGGAATGCGAATGGCATTCACATTCGATTAGATCACCCACTTCTGATTCGGATGTCAGCATCGAGGACGTATTCAGGCAAGCTTGGTCTGTCAACATGGCATTTGCTGATGCCTACGAAGAGGACGAAGACATACCCAAACTTCTCGAGTTAGGACCTTGGGTCCAACAGCTAGATGCGCAATGGGAGAAGCATTTCGAACAAAGAGATCCCCTACTGAAGATGAGGTCATGCAAGTTAACCTCAGCGATGAATCCTCTTCAAAGCTAATCTTCGTCAGCAAAAGCCTGACAGACGAAGAGCGAGAGTCGCTATTGCAACTCGTCGGAGAGTACATTAACGTGTTCGCCTGGAGCTATGAAGACATGCCAGGGCTAAACCGCGAGGTTGCACTCCATAAGCTCAATATTCATCCGGACGTAAAACCGATCAAGCAATAGCAACGACGGTTCTGCCTAGACATCATAAATTCTATCGAAGCTGAGGTCAACAAACTAATAGCCAGCAGCTTCATCCGTGAGGAACAACATCCAGACAGGGTCGCCAATATAGTACCAATCCTCAAGAAGAATGGAAAGATCCAAATTTGCATCGACTTTCAAAATCTGAACGAAACATGTCCTAAAGATGAGTTCCCTCTTCCTATTATGGACATAATGATTGACAACACATGTGGCTTTGAGCGCATATCGTTTATGGATGGCTTCTCAGGATACAACCAAATCAAGATATTTTCTGACGACGAAAAGCATACATCATTCCGAACGCCGATTGGCGTGTACTATTACACAGTCATGCCCTTTGTTTTAAAGAATGTCGGTGCCACATATCAACGAGCTATGAGTGTCATCTTCAGAGATCACCTGTGTAAGACTGTGGAATGTTACGTCGATGACATCGCCGTCAAAAGCCGCTCTAAGGAAGATCATCTGCACGATCTGAGGACAGTATTCGACCTGATACGAGCACACAACTTGAAGATGAATCCCACCAAATCCTTCTTGGGCGTATCCAGCGGAAAATTCTTGGGTTTTATCATTACCGCCCAGGGAATCCATATAGACCCTGAGAAGACGAAGGCAATCATGGAGATGGGTTCTCCAAGAAATCTCCGAGAACTCAGAGGCCTTCAAGGGAGGCTCGCTTATATCAGGAGGTTTATCTCTAACCTCTCCGTGCGATGTCAACCCTTCACACACCTCATGAAGAAAGGCGTCTCCTTTGTATGGGATGAAGAGTGCCAACGCGCCTTTGACAATATTAAAGAATATCTGTCGAATCCTCCAGTCCTAGTGGCCTCAGTCGCTGGAAAGCCATTTTTGCTCTATGTGCGAGCGATGGAGCATTCCCTCGGTGCTCTACTAGCACAAAACAACGATGCAGGGCATGAACAAGCTATCTATTATCTCAGCCGAATGATGATAGGGCCTGAGCATAGATACACCGTTGTGGAAAAAGAATGTCTCGCTTTGGTGTTCGCTCTTCAGAAAATGCGATACTATGTTACAGGACAGACCATCCATGTTATAGCACGAGTCAACCCCCTCAGGGTCCTCATGACCAAACCAGGTACACTCAGCTCTTACCTTGCTACCTGGGCGATATTATTGTCCCCCTACCACATGATCTTCGTCCTGTAGAAGGCTGTTAAAGGTCAAGCTCTGTCAGACTTTTTAGCGGCCCATCCAGGTTCGGAGTCAACCAGAATATGCGTGCAGCTCCAGCCATGTGGTATTCCCACGTACAGGCGTATCCTACATATACGCGTATGAGCAGCCCAACCTGCTTATAAATAGAGGGATCATTTCCTTCTTACACATACACAGATGTACAGAGATGCACAGTCAAAGACAGACGTAACCAGAGCATCAGAGTTATCACCCACAGAGATCAGAAGAGACACTCAACGTCTTCTTCCCCTCCGCAAGCTCCGACATCCAGAGCAACCCAAACCTTCAGAGAACCGAAAATCATCGTCAGATCGTCAATGGAGTCAACGTATTATCACTCGCTCTATCGACACAGGACCCAGATAAAAACAAAAGTGTACTCCTAGGACTGCATCGAAGTCCTACAATGTAATACTGTTCTGTTTGTAATTGAAATTCCAATCAAAGAGTTTAATGGCAAACAAGGGATTTCAAATCTTCAGCGATGCTTCTAGCCAGGGCTTAGGGTGTGTGCTCATGCAGCAGGATAAGGTGATATCTTTTACTTCCCGACAGTTGACGCCGCACAAGAAGAACTATCCCATGTACGACCTAGAACTAGCGACGATTGTGTTCGTATTAAAGTTGTGGCGTCACTATCTTTATGGCATGGCGTACAGGATTTATACGGACCACAAAAGCCTCAAGTATCTTTTCATCCAGAAGGAATTGAATTTATGGCAGAGACGATGGCTTGAATTGATCAAAGACTACGACTTATCAATCGACTACACGTTGGACAAAGCAAATGTTGTAGCGGATGTGCTGTACCGGAAGTACTTAGCTTCGTTATGCATCAATCGTCGACTGCTGCGTGACTTGGAAGGAATGGGCATTAAACTCCGATTTTGTTTTAGAGACATGAAACTGGTACAACTGCGGCTGGAACCGAGCCTATTGGAGAGAACCAAGTCTGCTCAGAAGGATGACCCATACCTGAAGAAGATGCGGAAGCTAATATCGACAGGAAAGGCATCCGACTTTACAGAGGACGAGTCGGGAGTGTTGCGAGTGAAGGTTCGGCTATGCGTTCTGAATGACTTAGAACTAAGAAAGGAGATAATGTCAGAGGTGCATTATGTAAAATATTCCTTGCATCCTGGTAGCACCAAGATGTATAAGGATCTTCGCATTGTCTTTTGGTGACACGGTATGAAGAAGGACGTAGCGCTCTTTATGTCGAAGTGTATGGCCTGTCAGCAAGTTAAAGCCGAGCACCAGCGACCAGGCGGGGAGATACAAAACCTTGCCATTCCAGAGTGGAAGTGGGATCATGTTACTATAGACTTTGTTGTTGGCTTGCCGAGGATGCCGTGGGGAAACGACGCCGTCTGGGTCATTGTTGATCGACTAACCAAGTCAGCGCACTTCATAGCCATTAAAGTTACTTGGAGCGTCGACCGCCTTGCTCAGATATACCTTAATAAAATAGTTCGGCTGCATGGGGTCCCAGTATCTATCTTCTCTGATCGGAATGGACGGTTCGTGGCATGCTTCTGGGGTAGTCTTCATTCAGCATTGGAGACTAAGTTGAAATTTAGCTCAGCTTATCTTCCTCAGACTGACGGCCAAACAGAGCAGGTGAACTAGATTCTCGAGGACATGTTACGACTCTGTGAGATCGACTTGAAGTCAAACTAGGACATTTATTTACCATTGACCGAGTTTACATACAACAATAGCTATCAATCCAGCATCCAAATGGCACCGTATGAAGCTTTGTACGGCCGGAAGTACAGATCGCCCATTTGCTGGGATGAAGTCGAGGAACGGCAGATACTTGGCCCGAAACTGGTGAAGCAGAATGTGCAGAAGGTCAAGTTGATACGGAAGAGATTGAGAATAGCAGAAAGTTGACAAAAGAGTTATGCCGACATGCACCGACGCCCCCTCGAGTTTTCGGAAGGCGACCATGTATTTCTTAAAGTAATACCCATTCGTGGAGTTACCAAATTCGGTGCGAAAGAAAAGTTGAGCCCAAGATTGTTGGTCCATTCGAAATATTGAAGCGAGTCACCTTAGTAGCTTACCAAATCGCTTTGCCGCCTGCATTGTCGAAGGTACACGACGTCTTCCATGTCACACAGTTACGGAAGTACGTGTACGATCCGAGCCACATGGTAGATTTGGGTCAGCTAGATCTGAGGATGGACTTATCATATATCGAAGAGCCTATGTAAGTCTTAGCATGCAAAGATAAAATTCACTATAACCGTGTAATTCCTCTCGTTCGCGTCCTCTGGAGAAACCATTCGGTCGAGGAGTCGACATGGAATCATGAATCAGAAATGAAGAAGAAATTTCCTCCATTATTCTCGTAGAGGTAGGTTCTATTCTTAAGTTTTGAGGACAAAACTTTTTCTTAGTTGGTTATGGTGTAGTGCCCCACCCCTACATCGTGCCCCGTTCTTCGTACACGGGGTGCGCACGAAAGGAACACTGTCGATATCGATTCGGTCGGAATCAATAGGTCAGGATCGATCGAATCGGTTGAACGGGAACGGTTGAATTAAGATCCATTCTCCGTTATGGAATGGCTTCTTCGGAACCAAGTCCTGTATTCAGCGGATTGTGCCTCGAGGATAGACTCTGCGGCTGAGTCGGAAGAGACCTTCCGTTGCTCTATTTTTTACGCCGCTTGCGTTGGTTTTGGCTTTGGTTTTCTGAATGCGTTTTCATGAATATTTTCGATGGTTTTCATAGCTTACATTTCGAACTCGCATTTCATATCAAACTCTTTGAATAATACAGTATTCTAATCGATTACTTGTGCGATTTCAGGTAATCGCATAGGCGACGTCTAGCACGGCCAACAAGTCTCTCGCCTCAAGCAAAACTCAAGGTGAGTGGCTGACCCTTCTCTTCTCGACCCCTTTTTAGGTAAATCGATAATGTTGTTGCAAATGAAAGAATAAATGCAAGGGCACGGATACGATAAAATGATCAAGTTTTCAAAAAGAATGTAGGCTATACCTTAAAAACTAAAAATTGTCTTTGTACGGTCATGGACAACTTGTCGACAAGGTAAAAGTTTTCTCGAGCGGCAGCCCGGGGCCACGGGACCGTTTCGGCCTAGGAGGAAACAGGGTATAGCTGTACTGGATGATAGCACGGGTTTGGAGGGGACTTGCAACGGGGCTCGCTACTTGCGTTGAAAGGGCCCCGACTAACAATGCTATAAGTCCAGGATGGCTTATGATGTCAGTGACCAATCACACGTAAACTGCATACGCTATGCTAGCGATAACAAATGACAGGAAAGTGTTAGGGTTATATACTAAAAGCATCACTTTTGTAGTAACCCTATTTCTTTAAATTTTGAATGAGAATCATATGGGCAAATGATTGCATATTTTATTTGTTGCAAGCGTTAATGCAAATGTCTGATATTCTATATTATAGATAATATGGTGTGTGGTGTCACACAGAAGATCTTATTATCAGTTCCCTATGGAGTATATAAATAGTTCACAACCTAGATGGACTTGGACAATCTATTGGAAAGGCTGTAGTATAATATGGTATTAGTCTATCTTGATTATAGGTTTACACTAGTACACTTTTCTGTATTGAATAGGACCACTTGAGGTTGTTCTCTTTGTACTGACTACATAAGTGAACAAACACCTCTGTTATTATGGATGCTTGTGCTCTTAATCCAGATATAATAACATACATGTATATGCAGTGTGCATTACTTTGACTCATGAAAGAGTGAGATTCATTATGGGTCAACAACCTCTATGAATTGGGTAATAACATTATATGTATGATGGGTTGTTGATTATAAATGGAATCCATGTCCCGATACATCGGGTTGATGATGTCCCCTTAAGGAGCTTATAAGGATTGTTATGTAAACCCTGCAGGCAGATTATATCTGATATGACAAATAAAGTTGAGCGGTACTACTTAAGGATAAAAGATGTCAAATCAATATAGTTGTCAGTAACTTAATTTGATCGACGAACATTCGATATCTTAACATGGGGAGCCAAACGAGTATATAACAAAAGGAGCCCACAAACATAATTTGGGATTAGAGAGGTAGTGCAAAAATAGCTCATTAGTGGACCGAGCTATTGTTAATGGGCCTAGATTGTGTGTTCGGGCTGAACAAGGGATATCCAGATCCGTTAGAAGGCCTAACCCTATTTTTTTTCTCATGGTCCCTGTCGTAGCCTATATATATCCTCTATTCTATGGCCGCCAAATAACTGATCAAAAATCTGAAGCGTTATCTAAATTCGTGATTCACGTAAGGAGAGAAAGAGAGGGCTGCCAAGAAGAAGAAAAGGTTAGGAGATCGTCGCCTACAGGACATCCAACTCGAGGAAGGAATATGTGTAGAAGATCTTGGGGTCGTCCGCTCGAGATTGCCAAGAACTACTTGTCTTCTTCCCACCGCAGGTATAATTTGTGAACCCTAGTTTCCACCTATGAATGGTTAGAACACGTATTAAATCTGTTTAACTTTCTATCGATCAATACGCACACCAAATTAAGGGTCCTGGGAATCCCTAGTTCCATCAATTGGTATCAGAGCCACTTTGGATCTGTGTATTGATTGACACGTCCATGTTGTCCAATAAAACCTGCACTGTGTAATATTCGGAAGATGTAGATCTGTTATAACTCAGTTTTACAGGCACCTTAGATCCAACTATTATGGTCCAATGCATATTTTTGATTGTGTTGTTTAAAACACGGACATGTCATGGATGTTGTTGTTGCTGTGGATGTAATTAAAATCACAAGGGTTGATCGTGCTTATTATTTTAATTTTTCACTATAGATTATGTGTGAACTCCTTCGAGAGGCATAGGATTGATGTAATTTTAATTATTTTTTATCAATCGTGATGGCGGTGGGGGTTGTTTCTGATGCCGAACGAGATGCTAGTTTTAAGCAGTCCAGAGGCAGACAGATGATTTTCGATGAAAGAATCGACAGCCAAAACCTTTAAAAAAATTGGGGCGCTACCCCGAACTCCACGACCTGATCGGGCAAGTCGAACCCTGAATAGATCTGCGCAGTGCCAGATTTTGGATTCGGATAGTTGAGGACGGAGCAGGAAAGATGACCATAATAGTTGGATATTTTTCTCTTATTTGTTGTCATTTTGCTTTTTCTAATTATGCATGTTTATTATTGTGTGCATATTTTTTTGAAAAACTAAGCCTACATTAATAATGGACAACATGGACATAATATCAACTAGTAGAAAAACTCTCATTATTGAATAACTAAGTGGGAGAGGATATTTGTTTAGTATAAATCCAATGGTCTCCATTACTGGTTTGTAGGTGATGTAATTATACTTGCGCGTTGGCTTTAGTGCCTTTCTCTATATGATCAGATGAGTATAATTATGGATCACCAGTACAAACTTTCTTAAAAATAATTGTAGAAAGTTACCTAGTATATGTTCACTTCTCCATCTGAAGGAACTCATTACAAGGTAATGGACTTAGTATTAAGTAATGGTATACACTTAGATACAAATATTGGTATCCTCCCCATCGGAGTCACTGTTATTATTTGTATGACCAAAGCAAGACCAACATATTAATTTTATTTTTCATAAAGTTATATTGACATGATAGTAAAATTAATAGGTAGTACCTACTTGAACAAAGTTGAATTTGTATACGTCCACACTATCGTGGCATGCTAAATTCATGATGTTCAAGGTGTTGGTAAATGTCTATTTAATTAATTCAAAAAAAATTTGCCCTACATAATTTTTATTTATGTGATTTTCAAGATTTCAAAAATGGGTTCTTTCAGTCCACTTATGGTGATTCTTAAAGAAAACAAACTTACTGGACCTAATTATATTGACTAGAAACGTAATCTGGACATTGTCTTGACTGCTGAGGAGTACAAATATGTACTTGTTAAGGAATGCCCACCTAAGCCTGATGCTAACTCTGATAAAGAGGTCAAAGAGGCTTATAAGAAGTAGAAAAAGGCTGATGAGATGGCGCAGTGTTACATTCCGGCATCTATGTCAAATGTACTACAACGTCAGCATCAGGCCATGGCCACGGCTTATGACATAATGTAAAACCTCAAGGAACTCTTCGGATATCAGAGTAGAGCAGCTAGGCAGTTTGCTATGAAGTGTTTGATGAATACAATAATGGCTGAGGGTACACAAGTAAGGGATCATGTTCTCAAGATGATGGGTCATCTGAATGAGATGAAGATCCTTGGAGCTGAAATCGATAGGGAATTTCAGGTCGATATCATTCTCGAGACTCTGCCTAAAAGTTTTGACAATTTCTGTCTTAATTACAACATGAACAAAAGGTTGTATAGTTTGGTAGAACTTGCAAAAGAGCTACAGGATGCAGAATTTCTATTTAGACAGAGTGCTCATATTTTTGTTTCTGAAAAGACTTCTACTTCTAAGCCAAAAGGCAGTAAGAAGAAGAATAACATTCAGAAACAGGCAAACTCAGCAAAGATGGGCATGGGAGCGCAAGGAGCGATGAAAAAGCTAAAAGGTAAATATTTCAAGTGCAAAGGGTCAGGACATTGGAAGACTGATTGTCCACTTCTCAAATAAGGGAACAAATAAAGGTATATCTCATTTACTAGTAGTTAAAACATGTTTAGCAGTGTTATCTACAAGCACCTGGTGTGTAGATACAGGAGCCACTAATCATGTCTGCAATACATTGCAGGGGTTCCAGGAAACCAGACGGCTCAGTGATGGAGAGATATGCTTGTTCATGGATGATGCTACAAAAGTAGCGGTCGTTGCATTAGGAGATGTTACTTTATCTTTTGGTAGAAATAAACCTTTGACATTGAGAGATTGTCTTTATGCACCTTCACTTAGAAGAAATTTAGTTTCTGTTTCTATGTTAGTTAAGGATGGATATTCAGTTTATTTTAATAACAATATTGTTATTAGAAATAATAAATATTTTATCTGTTCTGGTGTATTGGTTGATAATCTGTATGTCATTAATCATATTTCGCCCACAATGCAACTTATGGAAATGAATAATATGTCATCTAACTTAAATAAGAGAAAAGAACCTTCTTGTATGAACCAAACATATCTTTGGCACTTGCGATTGGGGCATATTAACCTAAGAAGGATTCAAAGACTGGTTGAAGATGGACCTTTGAGTTCATTGGAAGTGGAGGCACTACCAGTCTGTGAATCTTGCTTGGAAGGTAAAATGACCAAAATGCCTTTTACGGCAAAGGGGTATAGGGCCAAAGATGTGTTGAAATTGGTTCATTCTGATTTGTGTGGACCCATGACTATCCAAGCTAGAGGTGGCTTTGAATATTTTTAAGTTATGGATACATTTATTTGATGTGCCGCAAGTCTGAGTGCTTTGAGAAATTCAAAGAGTACAAGGCTGAAACGGAGAAACGTCATAGAAAATATATCAAGTCATTACGATCAGATCGTGGCGACGAGTACCTCTTTGGAGATTTTAGGAATTATTTATCAGAGGCTGGGATTACATCCCAATTGACTGCACCTGGAATGCCTCGGTAGAATGGTGTAGCCGAAAGAAGGAATAGAACTCTTATAGAGATGGTTAGATCAATGATGAGTTATTCAGATTTACCAGATTCTTTTTGGAGATATGCCTTAGAGACTGCAACTTATATTTTGAACTTGATTCCTTCTAAGTCAGTACCTCTTACTCCCACAAAGCTGTGGATTGGGCGTAAGCCTAGTCTGAAACATGTTCGCATTTGGGGTAGTCCAGCACATGTGTTGAATGGAAAAGCAGATAAGTTGGAATCTCGTACAGAAGTACGCTTGTTTGTAGGCTATCCAAGAGGAACGAAAGGAGGTTTATTTTATAGTCCTAAGGATCAGAAGGTCATTGTTAGCACCAATGCCCGATTCTTAAAGGAAGACTATGTGATGAACCATAAACCCACAAGTAGAGTTGTTCTAGAAGAACTGAGAGGAGAGACACCAAGTACTTCAGTACCAACAGTACAAGAGGATGAACCACAAATAACTGCATAATGTGTCATAAATTTTACACCACAACCGATAGTGCCTCGTCGTAGTGGGAGGGTTGTGATACAACCTGATAGATATATGTTCTTGGGAGAGTCATCGGACTTCGTCCCTGAGAAACAAGATTATGATCCTGTACCTACAATGAAGCACTCCAAGATAAAGATGCAGAGTCTTAAAAAAAGCAACGATATCTGAAATAGAATATATGGATTCTAATCAGGTCTGGGAGCTTATAGAACCACCCGTTGGTGTAAAATCCATTGGATGCAAGTGGGTCTATAAGAGAAAAAGAGGATCAGACGGTAAGGTTAAAACCTTTAAAGCTCGGCTTGTAGCAAAATATTTTACTCAAAGAGAGGGTATCGATTATGAGAAACCTTTTCTCCAGTAGCCATGCTTAAGTCTATTCAGATTCTTTTATCTATTGCAGCTCATCTCGATTATGAGATTTGGCAAATGGATGTCAAGACAGCTTTCCTTAATGGAAGTCTTGGGGAAGACATCTATATGAAGCAACCAGACGGGTTCATTGAAAAGGGCCAAGAGCATCTTGTTTGTAAGCTCAAAAAGTCTATTTATGGACTTAAGCAAGCTTCCAGATCTTGGAACGTATGTTTTGATCAGGTGATAAAATCTTATGGATTTGATCAATGTCAGGATGAATCATGTGTATACAGAAAGTATGACGAAAACGTAGTGGTGTTCCTAGTACTTTATGTGGATGACAACTTGCTCATTAGAAACAATGTGAAGGTATTTTCTGATCTAAGGATATGGTTATCCAAACAGTTTGATATGAAGGACTTGGGAGAAGTAGGTCACATCCTTGGGATCAAAGTTCTACGATATCGTAAGAAAAGGATGTTGGGCTTATCCCAAGCTTCCTATATCGATATTGTACTAACTTGTTTTAGTATGCAAAATTCTAAGAAAGGTACCTTTAGACATGGAATTGCTCTATCAAAGGAGCAGTGTCCGAGGACACCCAAAGAGATAGAGAACATGAAAGCAGTTCCTTATGCTTTAGTAGTAGGAAGCTTAATGTATGAAATGCTATGTACGAGACCAGACATCTGCTTTGCCATAGGCATCGTCAGCAGATATCAGTCTAACCCAGGACAAGAGTACTGGACTGTCGTAAAGCATATTTTGAAGTACCTGAAAAGGACTAAAGAGTATATGCTAGTTTACCATGCAGATAATTTAGTTTTCTTGGGGTATACAGACTTAGATTTTCAGTCAGATAGGGATTCCAGGAAATCTACCTCAGGTTATGTGTTTACTTTGGGAGGTGGAGCCATTGTGTGGAGTATCAAGGAAAAATATATTGCTGATTCCACCATGGAAGCCGAGTATGTGGCAGCCTCTGAGGCAACCAAAGAAGCGGTTTAGCTCATAAACTTTCTATTGGACTTGGATATGGTACCTAGTTTGCCTAAGTCTATTATACTTTATTGTGATAATAGTGGTGCAGTTGCAAACTCGAAGGAACCACGAGCCCATAAGACAGGTAAACACATTGAGCGCAAGTACCACCTGATACAAGATTTCGTAAAGAAAGGAAAAGTTATTGTGATCAAGATAGCATCAGCCAACAACCTAGCTGATCCCTTTACAAAGAGCTTACCAGCTAAGGCTTTTGATAGTCATGTTGAGGGAATGGGAGTTAGATGTGTGGCAGCATGGCTTTAAGTATAAGTGGAAGATTTCTAACAGTATACTGAAAAAGCAATGCTTTGAGTATAAGTGGGAGATTGTTAGGGTTATATACTAAAAGCATCACTTTTGTAGTAACCTTATTTTCTTAAATTTTGAATGAGAATCATATGGGCAAATATTTGCATACTATATTTGTTGTAAGTGTTAATGCAAATATCTGATATTCTATATTGTAGATAATATGGTGTGTGGTGTCACACAAAAGATCTTATTATCAGTTTCCTATGGAGTATATAAATAGTTCACAACCTAGATGGACTTGGACAATCTATTGGAAAGGTTGTAGTGTAATCTGGTATTAGTCTATCTTAACTATAGGTTTACACTAGTATACTTTGTGTGTATTGAACAGGACCACTTGAGGTTGTTCTCTTTGTACTGACTACATAAGTGAACAAACACCTCTGTTATTATGGATGCTTGTGCTCTTAATCCGGATATAATAACAGACATGTGCAGTGTGTATTACTTTGACTCATGAAAGAGTGAGATTCATTATGGGTCAACAACCTCTATGAATTGGGTAATAACATTGTATGTATGATGGGTTGTTGATTATAAATGGAATCCATGTCCCAATACATCGGGTTGATGATGTCCCATTAAGGAGCTCATAAGGATTGTCATATAAACCCTGCAGGTGGATTATATCCGACATGACAAATAAAGTTAAGCGGTATTACTTAAGGATAAAAGATGTCGAATCAATATAGTTGTCAGTAACTTAATTTGATCGACGGACATTCGATATCTTAACATGGGGAGCCAAACGAGCATATAATAAAAGGAGCCCACAAACATAATTTGGGATTAGGGAGGTAGTGCAATAATAGCTCATTAGTAGACCGAGCTATTGTTAATGGACCTGGATTGTGTGTTTGGGCTGAACACGGGATATCCAGATCCGTTAGGAGGCCTAACCCTAATTTTTCCTCATGGTCCCTACCGTAGCCTATTTATATCCTCTATTCAATGGTCGCCAAATAACTGATCAGAAATCTGAAGCTTTCTTTAAATTCGTGATTCACGTAAGGAGAGAAAGAGAGGGCTGCCAAGGAGAAGAAAAGGTTGGAAGATTGTCGCCCACACGACGTCCAACTCGGGGAAGGAATACGTGCAGAAGATCTTGGGGTCGTCCGCTCGAGATTGCCAGGAACAACTTGTCTTCTTCCCATCGCAGGTATAATTCATGAACCCTAGTTTCTTCCTATGAAGGGTTAGAACACGTACTAAATATGTTTAACTTTCTATCGATCAATACGCACACCAAATTAAGGGTTATGGAAATCCCCAGTTCCATCAGAAACAACATGGTAAGTCTCACATTGCATGGCATGCTCTGCCATGGATAAGTTCTAGAGTTGTTTACATTATGCTTGTCATATGCTTGTCTGAAATTATTAGGATGGTTAGACACATTCATAAACTAAGTCATATAAACTCTTCAACCAAATGAGAGCTTGGAACTTAAATAGCCACGCACCAGTACAAAGTGTAATGTACTGATCCTCGCTCTCCACGCAGGTACCCCGAACTAGGAAGGGCGTGCCACTTAAGCTCAAGGCGGCATGAATACTTTTGAAGCCTCGTTCGTGAGTTGAAGGCTTGTTTCTAAAAATCCTTTTGAAGACCCTGCACTCAGTCCAAAAGAAAGAAAAGATGACGACTCGACTTTCCTCAATAGCAGGTGGAAAGTGTTATGTTTTCTTGTAAAAAGGGATGTAATTTATGGAACGACTATCTCATCAGCGTCCGTTTTTTAAGTTGAGTCATGTTGTAAGCCCGTGCGGTACTGATTGTAAAAGAGTCATGTAAATAAAGTTTTATTATCAATGAAAAGTTTACTTCTATTTCAAATGTGTCACTCAATTTCTCTGCGTACTCTAACTTAATATTGTGTTTCGGATAACCTTATAACTATGCTTTGTGCGACCGCAACTTAGGTTCGCACGGCATCACGCCCGAGGGACGATTATCGATTCTACGGAATCGGGACATGACAATATCAATACTCAATGTCACTATCATGACATCGGCACTCGTCTATAAACGGACACTAAGTATCAACATCCTACATCATGAAATTCTAATAAAAAAGAATAACAAAACAGAAAAGAATAATCTGTAACAAAGGCAAGGCACGCTTGCCTTTAACTGTTGTCTGCGGGTAAGCCGGTCCAACTCCGGTGTCCTTGTCAATCCTTCCAATCTTACCTATAATAATACACTATATTTAATATTCTATATCAACACACCATATATAAATTATATGAGTATCTACGCCTCCGAGTTGCCATAACGTTATTACGACACTACATCTATTATATAAGTACATATAGGTAACAAAACCTCTCGTAAATACTTTACAACTATAATAAAATAATATATTTAAACTCTAGAATTTATCTATAAATACTTATACATTTCTATAATTATATTTTCAATAGGGGAACCCTTTTACAAGAGGCCTTATGTCAATGCCACATATGACTTTCTCAATTCGACACATTAATTTAGCCCCGAAACAACGATTAAAAAAATTAATAAATTCTATAAAAATCCCAAAAATTAGTTAAAATAGTACTTATAATATTAAACTTTGTACAACATGAAGTTTAATATGGATCCATGGAGTTTTGACACTTTTGGACACAAGTAATTTTTCGGAGTATGGTGATACGACAAATGTCTTGAATTTTTAAAAATAGTAGACGGATGCAAAACCTAACTTTCAGATATGCGTTGGAAAGGTATCGACGTCTAAATTCTTAAACAAAATATAAAGAGATTAGAAACTAAACTTAGATAGGTAAAGAATGGCTCACAACAGAATTTGTCAGTTGTGGATACCCTGTCGTAGAATCGACTCCACGGGAAAACCGCTTGGAACTAGGGGATCCGGCGATTAGAGGTTGTACTAGATATACAAAGGTAACTTCCAGATTTGTTTTAAAGTAAAACAGATGAGAAAAAGTGGGTAAAACATTGTCTACAAGTCGACTAACCTGCTGTGACGTTTCAGACTTTGATTCGACGGAGTTTCGGTCCAAGTAGCGCATCGTGCACCTCTCTAACAGTCGCAAGGTTGCTCCTACAGTTGCTAGGGTGGAACAGAACATCGAGAGTGTTGCAAGAGCAGTGGTGGTTGGCGCATAAATTGTCACTCCCCGTTCCCGGAATGCGTATTTTTATACATGTACAACTCATATATATTTATTTAGTATTTATCATGTATTATCCTGTAAATAAATTCCTTTAATTTTATGTTAATTAATTATCTATATTTTTCTTCCTGCTTTTATTCTCTGCTTTAGTCTTATTTTAGGTTCGGCCTAGGTTGGTTTTTCTCGGGTTCATGGTGGTTCACATGAACCGAACTCCCACAAACCCCCACCTACCACCACCCTTTCCCATTTAAAGCCCCCATCCCCTTATCTCTCTTCATAAACTCTCCTTCACCACTACTTCTTCTTCTTCCTCATCACTCTCTCCACCTACCAACAGTAGGCAAGTGCATCTTGCTTCCACTTGAGAACTATTTTTATGGTTCATTATTCTTCCTCTCATGATTCTAAGAGAGTTTAGTACTTAGCATTTTTGATTTCTTTGGCTCGTTTCTTCTAGATCCAAGTTGTTGTATTCACGATTGTCCATGGGTTTTGATCTACCAAACTGGCGTGTTTTCGAAAATAGATTGTTCTTGTGGTGGAGCTCCTCATTCTACACCATTCTGAACCATGGGAACCTCATTTCTGGCTTGGAACGAAGGTTCCATAAGATTGGAGTTCGGAAAATGTTGTACGCTCACGTTCTTACGTGTCAGCGTAAATATTGAGTCACGCTCACGTTCTTACGTGCCAGCATAAATTTTGAATCACGCTCACGTTCTTACGTGCCAGCATGAATTTTGAGTCACGCTCATGTCTTTACGTGCCAGCGTGACATTTGAGTTACGCACACGTCTTTGCATGCGTGCGTAAATTACTTTTCACGCTCACGCTGTGCATACGTGAGTTACTTTTCACGCTCACGCTGTGCGTGCGTGAGTTACTTTTCACGCTCACGCTGTACGTACGTGACTTACTTTTCACGCTCACACTGTGCGTACGTGAATTACTTTTCACGCTCACGCTGTGCGTGCGTGAGTTACTCTTCACGCTCACGCTGTGTGTACCAGCGTGAATCACTTTATACGCTCACTCCTACCTACTAAACTTGGCGTGACTTGTTGGCCTTAGCATAGACTTGGTGTAATCTAACCTGGGTGTTCTATTTGCTCTATAATTTATTCATTTAATGGTGGCATGATAATTCTCCTATTATATCCTTACGCTTTTTTTTTATGAACTCGATAATCTTAGCATGTTAATATTTTTGATACATATGGTTGTGTAGAACGTGCCTTGTGTCTTGACTGGTTTATGGATACCCAGTAAGGCTGGAACTTAACCTTGAGAGTTATAGACTCGACCCCATTTAATATCAATTAACTTTTATGCCTTGTCACCATTGATGACGGTGGTTATCTTGACTAAAATTGATCATGCGTTCCTAAGTTGGAACTAAGAGACTGGCTAGTCGTCTTATTGAATTGAATGAATGAGACACGTTCATGTTATGAACTATTGTAATCGATTAGTCGATCCGAATATTGACATACAGGCATGTGTAGGCTTCAATTTATTTATTTCTCTACAGAGCAGCATGTGTACTTTATAGTCAAGGCATGATTATTCCGTGGTTAGTTTTAATTGTTGCATTACGCTATGTAAGACCTACAACCTAACCGCACGGGTATCGTTGTAGAGTCGGGCATATCGTACTTTGTACGGAAGTACTCATTCTGAATGACCATGATCCATGGCATGGAATTTCACTCAACGTAGAGACTACTAAGTCAAATAAAATAATGATGGCATGGAGAGAATGGATTCCCGAGTTCTTATATGGCAGCCCTCTTCGGGACTATTAGTGCCCGACAGGCCGGCTGGTTCCCACAGATACTGTAAACCTGCCACACGGGCAGGGAGCGGTATCTGCTTATATTATTATTGTATATTGTATATTGATGACGGGTGTCCCGCTGGAACTCGTCTAATTCATGATTGGCGCAATTGATTGACTGGATAGACTTGTCTTGCTTGCACATAGTAAGAACTGAGGAATCTTTATTGCATAATTCTATGATAACTTGGGACTCACAATAGCAAGCCGTAGGAGTTGATTGGCCGTTCAAGATAATTTGTTTGTGTACTATACCTACTCTGTTGCCTAACTGAGATGATCAGAACGTCAGGACATGACGGGCCAACTTCTGTCCTTGTTTGGTCGGGAGGTTGGTTCGAAGTGTCGTGATGTTATGTGAATCCTAGTGGAAAGCAGAGATCTATTATTATATTCTCTTACTTACTGGTTTAATCCTTCATATCTTGATTCCTTGTGGTACTTGCTATTAGAGGTCTAACCTCTCTGGTTTTGTATGGCCAGATTTAGAGCCGGTTCCCGAGGACTCAGCTTACTTCCACCTCCAAGATGGTCAATACTAGAGAAATGATCGCAGGAGGACTCGAGTGGGTTCCTTACTCCACCACTCGTTTTGTTATTTACTTTATACTTAGCTGTTTGGCACCGACATGTTAGTCGGATTGTCTTGTACTTACCTTTACATAATTGTAACTAAGTCAGATTGTAGCTGCTAATAATTGTGTATACTTGCCACATCTTCTGGCTATGTTTTGTAAAGCCAGATATCAAGAACATTTTAATTTAAGCGTATGGGATGCCTTACTGCTTTATCTTACATGTCCTCTATTACTGTTTCTTGTTTGAACGATTGAGACGATAGATGTGGAGTGACCATAGTAAGACTTTCATGTAGTATGCACCCCCTCGTCTGGTTAAAGAGCATTGATCGTATTATACGGTATTCATCTACCCGTAATACGTAGCTGGCTGAGTCATTCCCCCGCTCTCCAGTATTCCGGTTCTGGGGCGTGACAAGGTTTTAGTGGTGGCCCATGCAGGTCTGATTTCAGACTTGTGGGGTGTTTTGATTTATAGGATGTCTCAATCACACGTGTTTCCCCCTTGATCTCATGATTCGTTATTCTCAACCCTTGCTTGACATTCCGGTATCCTTTGACTTCATTGATCCTTCATGTTCGGTTGTTTGATTGTTCTCTTGTCCCTTTTCTTAAGCGCACTTCGTCCGCATCGGTCAGAGCTGGACAACAGCAGGGGCAACATGGGCAACATGACCAGGTTGGTCAGCAACAAGGGCCAGTCTCACCTTAGGAGACTACCCAAGAAGAAGTGATAGTAGAACCAGCAGCTGAACCGCAGTATCCGAAAGTTCCAATACCACCCATAGTTCTACCTACCCAAGTGGACACACCAGCCCTTCTGGAGATCATGAGAGGAATGATGGCTACTCAGCAACATCAGATGTTGGCCCAGCAACGCATGCACACTCAGCTACAAGAGCAGAATGTGTTTCTCAACCAAGGATTGCAGACGGCTTTAGAAAAAGGAATAAGGACTGATTCAGGAGCATTAGCCAGGTTTTGCATGTACAACCCCCACCGTTTCGAGGGCACGGAGGATGCCATCTCAGCAGATGCATGGCTTAAGGATATTGAGGCTATTTTGACAGCAGCTAAGGTACCGGTGGAAGAACGTATGGATCTAGTGAAGTTGTTACTTCAGGATCTCGCACGTGATTGGTGGGAATCAGAGGAAGTGGGCATCAGACGTCCTGTGGCTTGGGACGATTTTACTGCAAGATTCAAGACCAAGTACTATAGAGTTGTGGCACGGTTTGAGCTACAACAGAAGTTTATCAACCTCAGGCAGGCCGGCAAGACTGTAGATGCTTATGCAGCGGAGTTCTGCAGATTCTGTAGATTCGCCCCAGAGATGGTAGCAACAGAGAGCCAGAGGGCCATGAGGTTTCAGCAAGGGTTTCATCTTGAACTCTTGCAATTGATAGAGGGGCACAATTACCAAACTTTTGACTAAGTATTGACGGCAACTCGAAGGCATGAGATCACCATTCAGAGGCTTGCGGCAAGGACTGGGGGTCAGAAGAGATCCCACAGCCAGGTTGAAGGAGGAGGGGGAGCAGCACCCCGAACAACAGCACCATCCACTGGCATTCGTATCCACGATGTGACGATACGAGGACCAGCACCACCAAGACAGCAACAACAGCAACAGAGGAAGAACCAGCAACCCCCGGCGGGCTATACTTATTGTGGGAAGGTAGGACACACTAGAGATGTGTGTCGGATATTGAATGGACTGTGTCTGATATGTGGAAATCCAGACCATCGGGTTACTACATGTCCCATGAATTCGAGGTCAGGAGGACCAGGGCAATAATTTCCTGCTCTGCCAGCACCAGGGGCAGGCCAATATCGAGGACCAGCGATGGCAGTAAGGCCGTTGGCACAGCGTCCGTTAATGCCGCAGGCTCAGATGTTTCGGCAGCAGGGACTGTCGATGCAGCAACACCAGTATAGACCACTCTAGCATCATCAAGGAAGGGGCCAACAACAACATCAGGCTAGGCCGCAGCATAAAAACCAGTAAGGAGGTCGAGGGCAAGCATTCACTCTGTCCTTGGAGGAGGCATTGGCATCGGAAGATATTGTAGAAGGTAACATTCTCGTCGCCTCATATCTCGCAGTAGCATTGTTTGATTCGGGAGCATCCCATTCATTTATATCTGCACAATTTGCGGCACGACTAGGAATGGAGTTCGAGGCATTGCCAGGGAGGTTGAATATACTCACTGGTAATGGGCTCGTAGGAGTTAGTAGAGTTATTTTAGCATGTAGCGTTGTAGTTTGCGGGCATTCCTTACCCGCCAGGTTGATAGAATTTTCTGTTGGAAATTTTGACGTTATCTTAGGCATGGACTGGCTGAAAGACAGTCATGCGACAATAGATTGTCGTAGAGGGAGTGTGTTTTTTGATATTCCAGGCATGAAGCGGTTCACCTTATTCAGAACAGGGGCAACTCAACAAGAGCAGGGAGTAGTAACGACAATGGAAGAAGTTCAGGTTCCGAAGGTAGTTGAAGAGTTTCTAGACGTATTTCCTGAAGAACTCCCAGGTCTACCACCGGTTAGAGATATTGAGTTCAGTATAGAATTGGCACCTGGAACTAAACCGATATCAGATCGAGTTTACAGAATGGCAAATTCAGAGTAGGCCAAGGTATATCAGCACATAGAGGAACTGAAGGAGAAGAAGTTCATCTAAGCTAGCATATCGCCGTGGGCAGCACCAGTGGTACTTGTGGGGAAAAAGGATGGGTCATCCAGATTGTGCATTGACTATAGGAAGCTTAACGTGGCAACAGTAAAGAACAAGTACCCATTACCCAGGATCGACGACTTATTTGATCAGTTGAGCAAAGCTAGAGTTTTCTCCAAGATAGATCTTCGTTCAGGGTACCATCAGGTGAGGGTTCGGAAGAAAGATATTCCTAAGACAGCATTCAGGTCGAAGTATGGGCATTATGAATTCTTAGTAATGCCGTTTGGTTTGACCAATGTGTTTGCCATTAAAATCGTTTGATTGTAAATCTTAATACAAACAGAACAGTGTTACAATATAGGACTTAGATGTAGTCCTAGAAGTACACTTTTGTTTAATCTGGGTCCTAAGTGCCAATGGAGCGAGTGGTAATGCATTGACTCTGTTGACGGGCTGGCGACGGTTATCGGTTCTCTGAAGGTGTAGATTGCTCTGGGTGCTGGAGCTGGCTGAGAGGAGGAAGACGTTAAGTGTCTGTATCTGCCTCTCTGGTGATATCTGTGTGGATTGTTCGTATATGTCTCTGTGTGTGTGTGTCAGAAGGAAATGGTCCCTCTATTTATAGCTGGGCAGGTTGGCTGCTCATGCGCGCATATGTAGGATGCACCGGTGCGTGGGGACGCCACGTGGAGATTGCTGATGGAGGCGCATGGATGATGCGCCCTACTCGCGGGGTTGAATTCTTTATACTGCTGTTGTGAGCCGGCACGTAGCAGAGGAGAAGATCTTTCTGTTGCTGAGATCTTGGATGAGTTGAGTCAAAGGACACGTGCCGTCGACCCATGGCTCGGAGATCTCTGATTTGGTGGGGGAATGATTTGGTGGGATGCGCCTTGGATTGGGCGCATGATGAGATTTTGGCTCATGACCTTTAGGAGTCACGAGCCGTTCTGGGCGCATGGCTTTTGAGGCGTATGCGAGCGACTCTCCTTCTGTCTTTCGGGATCAGAGATCAGTCTGGGACGCATGGCTTTTGAGGCGCATGCAAAGCTTCAACTGGAGACTCTTCTTCTGTCTTTAGGGATCAGAGAAGGGTCTGAGGTGCATGGCTTTTGAGGCGCATGCAGGTTTGGGCGCATGGCCGCGGAGGTGCATGCGGGTGTTCGAGTGGCCATGTTGCAGTAGCCGTCGGGATAGAGTCAAGATGATGCTAATATTGTGGACGCTTCGTTTTCTGCAAAAGCTGTCAGCCGTTTAGACTTGGGAAGGTGTGCTGCCAACTCTGTCAGTTCAGCATTTAATGTTGGTGACATTCGATGGACAGCTGAGTGGGGCGTCGGTTGACGTTCCACTAGGCGTATGGGGACGTATGGGGGTGCATCCCTTGTGATGTGCTCGGTACAGGGCGCATCTGTTTGATGTTTGAAGAGGTATGATGCGCTGTCCAGCCGGCGCATCCGACACGTCTTTGATGATGCAACTGTTTCGCTTCTCGAGTGCTTTTAATAGCCGTTTGGCTGAAGTCGAGGCGTCTGGTTCATCCATTTAATGTGAGTTCATTGTACGGAATTCGGAGAGCCATCCACTTGGCGCATGGATTTGATCTGCCCAGCCTATAAATAGTGGCATGGAGAGAAGGTTGGCCTCTCATTCCCTCACGTCTTTCCAATATGAACTCGGGTTCTCGGGTGCATTCTGTTGACGAAGTGCTCCCGAGGGTGAAGATGAGACGCCATGTCGTCGTTAATGCTCCTGAAGGTGACTGTTACATCCAAAAGACGGAGTCGAGGGCTTCTGAGGCAGGCAGAAGGTGCCTGTTGCATCCAAAGATAGGGATGCTCGGGCCTCGTCTCCGTTGTTCCGGAAGAGCCGTAGATCAGAATGGCGGTGCTAGGCTCTCTCTTCCTTCAAAGTGGGTGTCGTCCACTCTGAAAGCTGCTCCTTTAGCCGTATTTCGATCACGGTCTTCCTTGGCCTTTGGAGGCTCTTTCGAAGCCTCTCCTGGCCACAGATTTGCGGTGCTCTTCTCTTCCTTGGTTTCAGCCAGAGGGTTAAATGCTTTGTGTAATCGAAGCACTTATCAGGTGAGCCTGGCTGGAAAAGCGGTACATAACTGGGCTCCTGCTCGACCAGGTGAGCCTGGTTGGAAGAGTGGCACATAACTGGGCTGCTGAAGGGATACACATAACTGAGCTGGATGCACATAACTGAGCTGCTGAAGAGATGGTGGGATGCGTCTGGTTGGAGGCGCATGGTATCTGCTGCGCTTAACTGGCAGCGCATGGTGACTGCTGCGCCTATCTGGAGGCGCATGGTGACTACTGCGCCTATCTGAAGGCGCATGTTGGCCGCTGGCTGTAGACTTAGGATCTTTCCTTTGTAGAAATTCTTCTTTGTACAACCTTTTCTAGACATGTAATAGACTTTTATATATAAATGAAAAGTCCTTCTTCAAATGTCTATTGGCTATTGACTTTGCTGTTTGAGTTCTGGCGCATGTAATGTCTGGCGCATAGTCTTTCTGGTTGTGAAATTCTATGCTTCTACAAGACCCCCTTCAAAGTTTTCAAAACTTTTGAATAAGTTTTGGAATACTTTGAATAAGAAGCATGGCGATCAGGGCGCATGACTGTTGGGGCGCATGCCTATTCAGCCGCATGCTCTTCTCATTTAATGGATATGATAATGCCTCGGTAATCGAAAAGATTAATGATGATCTTTTGGTTTTATCTGCTGTTATCTTCACAAGACCTGAGGCGACGGCTGAGATCACTTGTCATCGGTTCACGCGTGCGACCACGGCCTATAAATAGGTGAGAGGTGGAAAGAGAGAGTTCTTCTACTCTGTGCCTTTGCCTCCTTTAGAGTTCTTTCTTCAAAACCCTAACTTCTTTCTCTCTGTTAGAATAGCTCCCAAGACTCCTCGCGGCGGTGCCGGCAAAGGAAAGGGAAAGGAGAAGGAGCCGGCAGAGTTCGTCGACGAGGAAGCTCCTGCCTCCATTGCGACTCCGGTCGATGTTCGCCCCGGGGTGACAGGTGGGTGTCGACTTTTGCTATCTAATGTGCTCTAACTTTCTGCTGCCGATGCGTATGGGCTTCTATCCTTGGTATGCTGAGGTTTTATCCTGCCGACGTGCATAGGCTCAGGCCTTTATCATGCACCGAGGTTTAGTTTGCTGACGCGCATGGGTTTTATACCCTGATGATGCGCTGAAGCTTTCGCTGACGCGCATGGGCTCACGCCTTGATGATGCACTGAAGCTCCAATACTGACGCGCATGGGTTTATGCCCTGCTGATGCGCCGAAGCTCCAATGCCAACGTGCATGGGTGATACGCTGAAGCTGACGCGCATGGGTTTATGCCCTGACGCTGCGTCAATCTGTTGATACCTTTTGTCTTTTTGCCTGACCTCCACTTTTGTTGTGTCAGTGTCGATGACTATCCCACTCTTGAACGAAGTCCTCTTGGATGCTTCTCTTTGCCAAATAGGGGTTGATTTTGATGAGGCGGTGATCAACCCTGCAAAGGACGCTATCTTACAGAACCAACCTCGGGAGAGGATGCTGCAAATCCAGAACCAGTTGACACTTTTCCTCCAGAGTATGATGGAGAGTGGTAAACTGAGGTCTGCTGAATCTGAAGATGTGACTTTCTTAAAACCTGCCTTTCTGTTTCGCGACCGACTAGTCTCTTCTGAAGCGAAGATACTGAAGATCAAAGAAGACTGGTTCTTCACTGCCAAAGGCATAATTTTATACATGAGGCAGGTTGACCGCCGGTTGCCGCTGACGGCTTTTTACCGTCTGGCTTCGAAGAGAAGGATGGATTGGGAACTTACCCCTTCTCAAGGAGGGGCCTTGGTAGGTACCCTTTCGATCGATGCCACCTCGAACCAGCGAGATACTTTGGCTACTTCACGAGCCAGTTCCTCGTTCAGTTACCGAGCCTTGCGTCCCGGGAGCCTCTACAGTGAAGTTCCAAATGACACATTTCCTTTCAGTGCCTCGACCTTTGCAAATCGGATGTTGACAGCGAAGGTCATGTACCCGACAGGTGGCTTTAGAGTCGAGGGTTGGTGTCACTATATTCCGAGGTGGGACGAGTTGACCACTTGGGTGCTTTCAAGGTTCAAAGTTGAGCTTAAGAAGATCGGGCTGACAGCCGCTATTCGGGCTACGCAGGCAGGCGTGGATCTCAACAAGCCTATGTTCCTTGCGCTCTTGGAATTATTCAATGCCCATACCGGCAGCTTTTTCACTCCGGTGGGAGAGTTGGGGTTGGCTCTCCATGAGATGCACGAGGTGTCTAAGCTTCCTTGGGGCTCAGAGCCGTACGAGGAGTATTTCCTGACAAATAAGGAGATCCAGGTTCTAGAGGATAAGAACCCGGAGATGATGGCTGTATTCAAAGAGGTGACGAGCCACCATTATCTGATGCACCGGAGGGATAGGGGCAAGACCCAACCTCATATAACTGCTTGGAGGGACTATGTCTTTAAGCAGGATTTAGCAGATCCTTCGACGATCCGATTTGTGACTCCGCAGGGACTGAAGCCCACGGAGGTGACTTCTGAAATAAATCGGCTGGATGAGAGGACCCCACGTTCGGATGAGAGCGGCAAGGATGCATATAGCTGCTTCTGGCACTGTGGACACCGGATGTCATCTAAGACAGTATTGTCAGCCTATTTGATGATATGGCTCCGGGATTGCGTGTTTGCAGGTGGATCCGGTGCCGTAGAACGGGTACATCGGAATCTTATTTTGCCTGCTGTGAAGTTGGCTTTTGGACGACCCTTAGCTCTCCTTCCCGCGATGGTGTGCAACCTGTTGCGCGGTTTGAGGTCTTTTGCTGATGACGTGATCCATGAGAAAGGTAACAATGACAACTTCCCCGGGCTGAGCTGCCTTTCCATTATCTTATGGGATGGCTGATTTTGCATCATCCGAACGTGATGAGTCCCGGTCCGGAGGAGGATCATGTTGAAGGGGATGCCCTCATCCGCCGCTTCTACAAGAGGAAGTGGTCATACACTGGCGTCCCCGTTTGCAGGAGAGTCTTGTCCTACCTTCAGGGGTGGGAAATTGTCAAGGTTGGCCCGATTTTCAAAGATTTCGAGGCCGACCAAGATTTAGTTGACTCTGGCGAAGATGCAGTCACTTTGCCAAAATGGAGTTTTCGTTGGTTGCAAAGTATCCGGCCTTCTCACCTGGTCTACCGCAACCAGAATAAATGTTATCTGGAGCCATATCTGCCAAGCCGATTTGCTCGTCAATTTGGCTATACTCAGCTGATGTTGTGGAATCCCAGTAGCAGTCTAGGCTTCGTCGGAAGTTTGCTAGACGGAGCCCGGGGCTGGCAGTATTATAACGCTGGATGCACTAGCGTTAGTTTTACCACGCCAGTCCGCAACCCTCGGCCGCAGATCCTATATCCGGCCGCCAAGCTGTATTATATTATGAACGCTGCGTCTCCTGGTTATGACAGAGAGACTAGTTTCATCATTGGAACTCAGCTGGAGGCCACGGCGAATATGTTGAGGGTAGCCCGATCATATCGTCCACCAGATTTGGCGGGATATTGGGCTGCTGTTGCAGCGCCAGTGAGAGATCCGTCTATTGGGAAGAGGCGGGCTGACACAGAAGCTGGTTCTTCTGTACCGAAGAGGTCGAGAAAGATGTCGACTGCAAAGGTTACGGAAGTGCCACTCGTAGCGCCAACGGGATCAGCTCCTGCTGAGGTAAGGAGTGCTTCGTAATTCTAATTCATTTTGTCATTGAGGTGACTTATGCTTTTTCTTCTTGCAGTCGAAGAAGAAGTCCCGTGTTTCAAAACCGGGTGCCAATAAGCCGAAAGAGGTGGCAGGCTCTTTTGATGAGCGCATCCCACCGATGATAATGTCTCCCGTGGATGAGGACCCCGAAGACGTGCCTGCGAAGGTTTTATTATCTCCTGTCTTTGAGGTTGCAGCAACTTCCGGGAAGGTAGAGTCTGCCGTGAAATCCTTGGACGTTGAGGGTCCTACGGACTCGAGGCATCCTGATGATGAGGTGGATTGGAGTTCGTCGCCTTCGGATGACGTTGCTCCAGGGCTGCAAGAGTCTGTTGCGGGGGCAACAGATATAGTTGAGACAGAGGAGAGGGTTGATTCCCCTCCTTATCATGATGAGGGGAGGTCGGCTGAATCATTGCCGAGTCCTATCCCGGCTTCAACCGTGGAAGTTGAGGCGGCTACCGATCAGGAGGTAGCGACAGATTCTGTCCCTGTGGAGGGACTTGGTGACGAGACCCGTCTGCCGGTCACAGCCGCTGAGGCGGGTCAAGAGACAAGTGATAATCTCCCTATTCTGCCGAGGGAGGTACCAGCTGTTGATAGGACATTGGGGGTAGAAGAGGTGGCCGTTGACGTCGGTGGTTCCTCTGGGCTTGAGAAGGGCGAGGGTGTAGAACCCTCTGTTGCCCCTCCTACTTGGGGTACTATTTCGACGCCTGTGCGGGCTTCCTCTGTTCCTTCGGCTCCTCGGGCTAGCAGTCCAGACCTTGTTGATGAAGAGCTCATTGATGCCGAGGTTCAAGCCTCGCAGGTTGAGGTTGGCGGATCTTCTTCCGGTCCGCAAACTGTAGTAGCTCCTCCAACTCCTGCTATGACGCCGCAGGTCCTGGCGGATGCAGACGAATATGTGAAATTCCTCGTCGAGGGGGTGTACAAAATGCTGCAGAAGGGTGTATCTGCTGTGATGGATGCCAATGGGAGCTTTACGACGGCAAGAACTCTAGCAATGCCCTGTATCGAGCTGATCCGCATTCACCAAGGCCACGACCATATAGCCGAAATTTTGGAGGCTTCGGTGATCGAGCTGGACGAGCGGCTCGCAGAACTTCAGCGCATCCAGCGAAACGACCTCTTCGTCCTAATAGATGCAGAGAAGGGGAAGCTGATTGCCGAGATCGAGTCTTCATACCAAGCTACTGTGGGTCTTTGGGAGCACGAGGTGGCTGAGACTGAGGCTGCGATAGAGCAGTTGTCTCAGTCCATGAAGACGACGGCGAAAACTCGAGCTGCATTGGATGCTGATATCGCGGAGATCGACACCCAGATGCGCCGCCTTGAGGACCAACGGGCCCGACTCCAGTTAGATGCCGAGCGTGTCCGGGCTGAACACGCAGCATTCAAGAAGGAAGAAGCAACTTTTATTCAGCGAACTCTTGCCTTGGCGCAGCAGCGACAACAGCTTGATGAGAAGCATGAGAGCGATACTTCCACTGGGGCTGTTGAATTGATGCGTCAAGAAGCTGAGCGACGAGTCCTGGCGACTGTAGAGGCCCGTACAGCCGACCTAAGACTTCGAGTCAGGGAGCTCTTAGCCCACCCTGGGGAGGTTCAGGGACTGTAGCTTTTTCTCTTTTTTTATGTTCTTTTGCAACCCTTTACCGAGGGATAGTGTAGTTTTTGTACTCTCTCTTTCAGAAAAATAAAGAAGTACACAACTTTTTGTGATATGTTCATTTTTGTTATTATGAACTTGATGATTTGTGTGGACCTATTATCTTTTGCGCACCTTGGTTTTTAGGCACAGATAATAAGTTTGAAGGAACCAACATGTTTGCTCAGAGGTGATGTGGACATGGCAATCATTGGGTTCAAATGATAGAATCATCCTACTCAGAGGTGTGATGGACGTGGTAGGAATGATCCTGGGGGATACGCTGAACAACTCAGAGGTGATGTGGACGTGGAAGTTCTGCGATCAATGTACGACAACGCAGGGGTTGTTTGTACGAGATGTTTACTCAGAGGTAATGTGGACGTGGTAAACATGAAGGGTAGCGTCGGCTTACGTAGTGTAAGATTCCGCTTTGTAGGGTATAGAGGAACAACTCAGAGGTAATGTGGACGTGGTTGTCTTTCTACTGAAGGAAGCCACGGAACAGCTGGGTTCCAGAAGCGGTTGAGTTTGTGGAAGGAGATTGTTTGTGAATCCCGATGATTGGGCCCACAGATCCCCTTGGGGAAGTACATGTCTGAAGGATGTCAAGAATAGTACTTCTTTAGGAACTTGCCGTTGATGGGCATCATAAACAAGTCTCCATTGGGTTTGGCGAGGCGGTAAGCACCGTTTGAGTATACCGTCTCTATGATGAAAGGTCCTTCCCACTTGGGCTCGAACTTTTCTGGTGTCTTGTGAGTTAACACCATCGGCCTCCTGACTGCCAGAACCAGGTCGCCAACTTGGAAAGTCCTCTGTTTGACCTTCTTGTTGAAAGCCTGTGATATACGAGCTTGGTAGAGTTCGATGCGTTATTGAGCTAGGAGACGCTTCTCATCGAGTGCCTCCAGTTCCCGCAGACGACGACATTGATTGTCCTCTTCTGTGAGTTTGCTTGTTATTGCTACGCGGAGTGAGGGTATCTGGATCTCGAGAGGCAGTACCGCTTCGCTCCCGTAGACCAGAGAGAATGGTGTGTTGCCTGTCGGGGTTCGTACCGTTGTGCGGTAGGCCCAAAGGCATTCGCCAAGCTTTTCGTCCCAGTCGCGTTTATTGGATGACACGACCTTTTTGAGTAGCCTGATGATGGTTTTGTTGAACGCCTCTGCTAACCCGTTTGCTGTCGGATTATAGGCGGTGGATGCCACATTTTGAATACGATTCTTGTCACAGAACCTGCTAAAAATGTGGCTGATAAACTGAGGACCGTTGTCATGAATGATCCGCCGGGGTACTCCGAAACGGTAAATGACATGGTGTTTGATAAAGCTGACCACCCTGGAGCTCTTTACTTTCGCCAGTGGGACTGCTTCTGCCCATTTGGAGAAGTAATCGGTGATGGCCAGGATGAAGCGGTGTCCTCTTGATGAAGGAGGGGTGATTGGTCCCACAATATCCATGCCCCAGGCTTCGAAGGGCCAGGAGGCGACTGTAGGATGTAGTGGTTCAGACGGTGTATGTATGAAGTCTGCATGGAGTTGGCATGCGTGACACTTCTTAGCATATTCAACAGCGTCGGCGGCCATGGTTGGCCAGTAGTAGCCCGTACGTCGCAGTCGATCCTGCAACTTAGGACCATGTTGATGAGCTCCGCAAGTTCCGTCATGAGCTTCTCGGAGAGCTTCGGCTGCTTCTTCGTTGGACAGGCATCGAAGGAGGAGCCCATCGAAGGAGCGTCGGTACAGCATTTTAGTAGCTGTGTCGTAGTAGAATCGAAGAGAGCATCTCCTGACTGAGATGGCTTCCTTCGGGTCCTCTGGAAGAATTCCGTAGACAGCGAAGTCGATAAACGGGAACCTCTAGTCTCGGACATTAACACCTGTGTTTGTCGGCATGGCGTGGGCCACTTGCAAGCACAGGTTGTTTTTGGGACAAATCAAGTCTCGGCCTGTTACCGTGACATAGTATTGAGTCCCAAAGGGCGCTGCCAATGAGGCTGCGAGGCCAGCCAGAGCATCAGTCTCCAAGTTTTGTAGACGAGGTACGTGTTCGATGAAGAACCCGGTGAAGGTTGAAATGATGTTCAATGCAACTTCATGGTAAGGGATCAGATCTTCATGGCGAACCTCATACTGCCCTCGAATCTGGTTCACGACGAGTTTTGAGTCACCGTAGGCTTCCAGATGGTCCACCCCCAGCTGTTGTGCGAGCTGGAGTCCCATGACGAGTGCGTTGTACTCTGCAACATTGTTGGAGCACGGCTTCGAGAGTGAGTAAGCACGCTGGATGACCAACTGATCGGGGGAGACTAAGACTACCCCCACTCCTGCGATGATTTGGCCTTTGGGGCCTGTTCTCGAAGCGCCATCGAAAAACATCCGCCAAACGGAGCTTCTTTCGGTGATGTTGGATTCTTGGACCTCATCCGGGATGTCTTCATAGAGTTTTGAGGATTCTGGGATGGGGTGTGCAGCTAAAAAGTCAGCCAGAGCTTGACCTTTAACAGCTTTTTGCGGGACAAACACCATATTATATGGTGTTAGCAAAATCGCCCATGTGGCTAGCCGGGAGTTCAATGATCCTGGCTTCGTCATGAGGACTCTGAGTGGACTGACTCGGGAAATGACATGAATTGTCTGGCCCGAGACATAATGACGAGTCTTTTGGATGGCAAACACCAAAGCCAAGCACTCCTTTTCAACGGGGTTGTACCGGTGTTCGGCCCCGATGAGCGTTCGACTGAGGTAGTAGATTGCTTGCTCATAGCCTGTATCGCTGTTTTGAGCCAGCAGAGCGCCAAGGGAATGATCCATGGCACGAACGTAGAGAAGAAATGGTTTGCCCGCGACAGGTGCCACCAGGACTGGTGGGCTCGTCAAGTAGGCTTTGATGTCGTCGAAAGCCTTCTGGCACTCCTCTGTCCAGACATAAGAGACTCCCTTCTTCATGAGCTGAGTAAAGGGTTGACATTTACCGGAGAGATTTGCTATGAACCTCCGGATGTATGCCAGACGTCCCTGTAAGCCTCGAAGTTCTCGAAGATTCTTCGGAGGGTCCATGTTGAGGATGGCTTTGGTCTTCTCGGGATCAACATGAATGCCTTTCGCCGTGATGACAAAGCCCAAGAATTTGCCACTAGAAACCCCCAGGAAGGATTTAGCGGGGTTCATTTTGAGTTGATGTGCCCGCATGAGATCGAAGACTGTCTTCAGATCCTGTAGGTGATCTCCTTTGAGGCGGCTCTTGACTGCGATGTCGTCAACATAGCATTCGACTGTTTTGCAAAGATGTTGACGGAAGATGGTGCTCATAGCTCGTTGGTATGTTGTACCGGCATTTTTCAAGCTGAAGGGCATTACTGTGTAGCAAAAAACACCCTTTGGAGTCCTGAATGACGTGTGTTTCGTGTCATCGGGGAACATCTTGATTTGATTGTAGCCTGAATACCCATCCATGAAGGACATGCGTTCAAAACCACATGTGTTATCGATCATCACATCGGTGATCGAAAGCGGGAATTCGTCCTTCGGGCAAGCAGAATTGAGGTCCCTGAAGTCGATACAGACTCGTATCTTCCCGTTCTTCTTGGTGACAGGTACGACATTGGCTACCCAATCTGGGTGTTGTTCCTCACGGATGAAGCCGCTAGTCAGGAGTTTGTCTACCTCCTGATCGATGGCATTCATGATGTCCGGACGGAAACGTCGCTGTTGTTGTTTGATAGGTTTGGCATCAGGTAAGATATTCAACCTATGCATTACGATCTGTGGATCGAGTCCTGGCATGTCTTCGTAGCTCCAGGCAAAGACGTCGATATACACTTTAGCCAGCTGGATTAAAGCCTCTCGGTCTTCTCCTTCTAGGCTTTTGCTGACGAAGATGGGTTTGGAAGAAGATCCGTCCCCAAGGTCGATCTGCTCGACTTCGTCTTCGGTGGGAGGTTCACGTAACTCAAAACGAGACTCCCATTGCTCTCCTAGGCGTTGAGCCCAGGGTTCTTCTTCGAAGGATTCCGGCGTTTGGTCTTCGCCTTCACCTTTTTGAGGTTGTGCTGACGTCATGTTAGCTGACATCACTTTCCTGAAGACTGATCCGATACTGGTATCAGAATCCCAAGTCGACGCTTCGGACGAGTGGGAATGTTCTACGTCTTCTGCGTCTGAACTCTTTGGAGTTGATGGCGGCGTGACATAGCCTATCTTCCGTCGAGTTTTGTTGTAGTAGTCTTGCGGCCTTCCTTTGGGTGTTGAAAGCTGGAGAGGGAGAGGTCGACCCTTGCCGTAGTTTAGGCCTTTGTTGCTTTTCAGGTCGTAGCCCATCTTCTGGATGATGTGCTTTGCTGTATCCGTATACCGATAGACTTGTACTCTGCCGGTATCAGGTTCAGGCTCGAGTGGCGGGAGGTCTTGATGATGCTCGACTTTGCCAAAAATGACGGATCCTTCGTCTCGGCTTCGTGGAGGGTTTATGAAACAGACTCCTTGAGACGGGACTACTCGGTTTACATTATGGACGGTCGTTATTTGTGTTTGCAACGACCGTAGAGCGTGATCTAATGTATACATGGCATTCCAATATGGAAGACAAGAATAATTAAAAGACACTCTATTATTGATGAAGTACGAGATTTTATCCCGCGAAATTATATTGTCTAAGGAGGGTGCATCTATATCAGCAGAGATATATTCGCCAAGCTTCTCATCTGTAAGCACTGGGGTCGGATCAGGAGAATCCACCACAGCTTTGACTTTGGGGTCTGAGAGGGCGATGTGAGCCCTTCCTGGCATCTTGGATGACTGCGGGGGCTTGCCCTTAAGACGCAGCTTCAAAGGTGCCTCAACTGCGCCTCCTGTGAGTGGTGCCTTCCCCTGTAATTTTGCCACCAGGGGAGCCGATGTTTGAGGCGGCTTTCCCTTGAGGCGTATCTTCAGGGGAGCCTCAGGAGTCGGTGCTTTCCCTGATAGCTTAATGCTCATTGGAGGCACCTTCTGGGGTGGTTTGTCCTTCAGTCGGATCTTCAGTGGGGCATCTAGATTCATCTCCGGTTCCGTGTCCGGCTCAGTTGCCGTCTCTGCCTCATCATCAGCATCGTTGGCTTCCTCCTCGTCAAGTGGCTTGTACAAGTCGAAATCGGTGAAGTAAGCCTCAATCCCTTTGAAAGGATCGATGTCTGCGAACTCCGTCCGGATGACGCCGTTGGTGGATACATATTTCATGCATTGGTGGAGCGTAGAAGGCACCACCATGTACTCATGTAGCCATGGTCGGCCAAGCAGGATGTTGTAGTTGACCTCGGCATCCACCACATAACAAGTCACCTCAGTTTTGAGGTTGCCGATGTGACACTTCAGTCGGATTTTGCCCAGTAGCTCGCTTTTGCTAGCGTTGAAGCCACTGATGGTTGTGTTGGAGGGCGCCAGCCGATACATTGGGATCCCCAGTTTTGATAGCAGCGCCTTCGGGATAATGCTGAGGGAAGACCCCGGATCGATCTGAATTCGGCTTACCTTGACTGAACCGATGTACCCTGTGTAATACAGCGGTCGGTTATGTCGGTGGTGCTTGAGCAGCATGTCTTGTTGGGTGAAAGTTATGTTTGGGATAGCTTCATCCGCACAATGACAGTGCGTACAAGTAGTTGGAAGGTCTTCAGGCTGCTTGACCTGACTGAGGAAGGATTCAGCGTCCTTCAGAGCTTCGCAGAGAGCTTCTCGGGAGTCTTTGGAAAGACGCAGGAGCTCAAACAAAGACAAGCGCGTAGGAGTACTGGCCAGTTGTGCCAGAATGTCAAAGTTGTGGGGCTTGGCTAGCCCCGAAGCATTCTCCTTCCGTAGAGGTCTGTCGAAACGAGCCTCCACCTGCTTCTGCTTATTGGCTGCTGAGGGTTTAGATGGGCCCTCCTCAGGGATTGTGCCAGGAGGCACCACCTCGACGGCAGCTTCGCCGGGCTGAGCGTTCTATTGTTCACGCGTCTGCACTGGAAGTGCCTCTTCTGTTGAAGAAGAGACCGTACGGCAAGACTTGATCTTCCTGCCTTTTGATTTGGAGGTAGAGCGTACCTCCGGTTGAGTCACCTCGGAGACGAGGTCGGGGTGAACCCAGAGGACCTCTCCTCAAGATGTGGTGAGTGGGATGAGTCCACTCACATTGTCATGGGTAGGTGGCAAGTTCACCACCTCCATTGTCGCCTTAGGGATGGGGACGACGCCATCTTGTGTGGTGGTCGGCGGCAAGGTGCCGAACTGAAGTGACACCACATTGGCTGACACCGTCTTCTCTTCATAGTCGACGGAGATTACATCGACATTGATCATGCGCTGGATGTAATTCTTGAGGATGTAGCAGTCCTTGGTCGGGTGTCCGACAAACCGATGGTAGTGACAGTACCTCGGGTTGTCCACTTTCCCAACTTCATCGGGCCGCTTCGGGTCCGGAAGCTTGATCTTGTCACCCTGCTTCAGTATTTCGAAGAGTTGCAGGGTGTCTTCGTCATTGAATGAATACACCTCCTTAGGTCTCGGTGCCAGTGGAGGCTTCTGAGTAGGCGCAGATGCGCCCTTCGAGGCATTAACAGTCAATGCCTGTTTTCCCTTTGCTTCTCTCCCAGAGTTGTTGGTTGCTGACCTTTTCCCCTTATCATCAAAGGCAGGGAAGCTGACACCCAGAAGACGTGCATTGGCCGCCTTCTTTTCTGCGGCTTCAGTTTCGATGATCAGGGAGCTCCAGTCGGGAGGGGGAGTAGAGTTGTGCCAGAGCTTCACTGCGGGCAGCATGTTCATGCTGCAAGAGGAGAGGAGCGCATGTTCTGGCATGCCTGGAGGTAGCCTGAAGCAGGCTTGCCGGAAGCGTTCGATGAACACCCGAACCGTTTCTTTCTCCTTCTGGCGTATCTCTATGAGAGATGCCATCGTCATGTCCTTCCCTTCGTCGTAGAAGCGATCGAGGAAGAGGTGCGTCAAGTCGTCGAAGGACGATATAGAATTGTCGGGGAGGCTACAGTACCAGTCATACGCCACCCCTTTTAGGGCCCCAACAAAGATGCTGGTGAGGAGCGCATCCTCCTTTGGAAGATGCCCCGTTTGTGACTGGAAGTATGTCAGGTATCGACGCGGAGAGTCCTTCCCATAGTATGGTGTGAGTGTTTGTGGTTTATATTTTGGAGGATAAACCACTTTATTCCACTCGAGGGGATAAGACTGGGGAATGCCCATCTTCTGGCGCTCCTCTTGCCTATTTTTGGACTCGAAACGCTCCCGCAGGTCCTTGATCATTTCGACCGCATCCTCCGTAGAGCTAGGAGTCGGGAAAGGTGGCACTATCTGGAGTGGAGCGTTTGAGGGTTCCGACGTCCGAGGTGCTTCTGTGTCGGAAGGTGCCCGTTGAAGGGGTACACTCGACTCCCCATTAACTCCTGGGTCGGGACCGATTGAAGGTATTCTGGTCAAGGCCGACCGAATATCAAACACTGCTTGAGTCAGTACTTGCATAGAGGCGGAGAGGGTTTTGAGTCCTCCCTCTAATGAGTCTATGCGCTGAACAATGTCCTACGGTGGCGCATCAGACTCGGCATCATCCCCAGCCATGTATACTATCCTGACACGGCCAGGAGTGGATGGATTGGTTGAGGCTTCGCTCTCGACCTCACTTTCATGTGGGGGAGTCACCTCTCCTTGGCCACCTCCAGCCACATTCTGGAGGTCATTCTCGACGGGCGCATCTGCCAGGGCCTGATTGTCCTCAGCTCCGTCTTGAAGGGCCTCTTCGTCTCTATCCCCAGCTGTGTCCTGGGGGACATCCTCGTTTCGAGGTACTTCTGGAAGGCTGACTTCGCCTCGAGGATGAAGATCCGCCGCAGCTGTGCTTTGGACATCTTCGTCTTCGGAAGGAAGCTCAACAAGGGTCTGACTACCCCCAGCTTCCTCCAAGAACTTCTTCTTCGACCGAGTGCCTTCGAACACCCCAGAGGTCGAGACTGCTGCCTTGGTTCTCCTTAATTGGCTTTTGGACGAGGAATTGCCGGTCGCCTTCCGGAGAGATGAGGAGTTGGAGACCACATTGCATGAAGCAACTCTTGGCTCCTCTTCTGTTGACACCTTCTTCCCAAGGCGATGTCGGAGGGGTGTCGATGACTGCAGTCGCTGGAAGACTGACTGCCTTGGTGGTACTGCCATCTTGCCGCAGCAGTTGATAGTGACCACCGCACAAGTATGCCCCGTGGGAGGCTCATCGTACTTGTTGGTCGACTCTCCTGACCGGCGCTTGTGAGTGATCACATTACGCAGGTCGTTGGAGGAGAGTGCTACCTTCACACCCCCTTCAGGCGCATGGCAAGGCAAAACACCGGGGCGGACAGGTGAGTGCTGTACCCCCTGATCTAATACCAAGCAGGCATCATAATCAGTAGTGGGGGAACAACAACATTTGAAGTGACTTGAACGGACCTCAAACGCACAACAAGAGGAGGCGCGGGAGTTCAAGACTACTAAATTTGTCGCACTCGACTTGGTTATGCACGCAGTAGATGCGCCCAAGTGAGATGAGGACTTTGAAGATCGACTCGTCTTTGGTACCGAAGCACCTGAGTCGACCTTGTACAGCTTGCCATCGGCAGCACGCGTGATTGTGAGTACGCGCCTCTGGCCTGCTGCTCGCATAGCACGCTTGTGGCGCATGGCCCGTGCCGCCTTGGATTTCTTTGTACTAGCCCGCTGGGGCGCATAGTATTCAGCATCCAAATTCTCCTCGCCATTACAGCGAGTGAGTCTGTCAAAGACAGAGACTTTTTATGGCGCATCAGAGGTGATACGCGGGGCTTTGGCTGCGCCCCTGCTCCGTCGATGCATCTTCCTCGCCTGAGAGGGAGATGGCTGGGGAACGTGGTCAGCCGTACGTTTCCCCGAGAGATGCGCTGCATCAGCGGGCGCACCTTGGTCGCTGAGAACGTCAGCAGGAAGGGAGGGCTGGATTGGCGCATCCCCTTCAGTGGTGGTGCCCGAGGCATCGACCTTGCGCACCCAGACACGGCGGGTCTTCTTCGGCTTCGGCAGCCGCTTCGAAGGACTCGCGCTTCCTTCAGAAATGAACTCCTCGTACGCCTGTTGATTGAGGCACACGACCAGCGTCTTGTGGGAGGAGCCCACCTTCACGTCGTCGGCCTGTGACACGACTTTCTCGGAAGAGGAGAAAGAGGTCCCCAGCAGAGTCGCCAGCTTGTTTGCCATTAAAATCGTTTGATTACAAATCTTAATACATACAGAACAGTGTTACAATATAGGACTTAGATGTAGTCCTAGAAGTACACTTTTGTTTAATCTGGGTCCTAAGTGCCAATGGAGCGAGTGGTAATGTGTTGACTCCGTTGACAGGCTGACGACGGTTATCGGTTCTCTGAAGGTGTAGATTGCTCTGGGTGCTGGAGCTGGCTGAGAGGAGGAAGACGTTGAGTGTCTGTATCTGCCTCTCTGGTGATATCTGTGTGGATTGTTCGTATATGTCTCTTTGTGTGTGTGTCAGAAGGAAATGGTCCCTCTATTTATAGCTGGGCAGGTTGGCTGCTCATGCGCGCATATGTAGGATACACCGGTACGTGGGGACGCCACGTGGAGATTGCTGATAAAGGCACATGGATGATGCGCCCTACTCGCGGGGTTGAATTCTTCATACTGCTGTTGTGAGCCGGCACGTAGCAGAGGAGAAGATCTTTCTGTTGCTGAGATCTTGGATGAGTTGAGTCAAAGGACACGTGTCGTCGACCCATGGCTCGGAGATCTCTGATTTGGTGGGGGAATGATTTGGTGGGATGCGCCTTGGATTGGGCGCATGATGAGATTTTGGCTCATGACCTTTAGGAGTCACGAGCCATTCTGGGCGTATGGCTTTTGAGGCGCATGCGAGCGACTCTCCTTCTGTCTTTCGGGATCAGAGATCAGTCTGGGGCGCATGGCTTTTGAGGCGCATGTAAAGCTTCAACTGGAGACTCTTCTTCTGTCTTTAGGGATCAGTGAAGGGTCTGAGGCGCATGGCTTTTGAGGCACATGCAGGTTTGGGCGCATGGCCGCGGAGGCGCATGCGGGTGGTCGAGTGGCCACGTTGCAGTAGCCGTCGGGATAGAGTCATGATGATGTTGACGTTGTGGACGCTTCATTTTCTGCAAAAGCTATCAGCCGTTCAGACTTGGGAAGGCGTGCTGCCAACTCTGTCAGTTCAGTATTTAATGTTGGTGACATTCGATGGACAGCTGAGTGGGCACGTCGGTTGACGTTCCACTAGGCGTATGGGGACGTATGGGGGCACATCCCCTGTGATGCGCTCGATACAGGGCGTATCTGTTTGATGTTTGAAGAGGTGTGATGCGCTGTCCAGCCGGCGCATCCGACACGTCTTTGATGATGCGGCTGTTTCGCTTCTCGAGTGCTTTTAATAGCCGTTTGGCTGAAGTCGAGGCGTCTGGTTCATCCATTTAATGTGAGTTCATTGTAAGGAATTCGGAGAGCCATCCACTTGGCGCATGGGTTTGATCTGCCCGGCCTATAAATAGTGGCATGGAGAGAAGGTTGGCCTCTCATTCCCTCACGTCTTTCTAATATGAACTCGGGTTCTCAGGTGCATTCTGTTGACGAAGTGCTCCCGAGGGTGAAGATGAGACGCCATGTCATCGTTAATGCTCCTGAAGGTGACTGTTACATCCAAAAGACGGAGTCGAGGGCTTCTGAGGCAGGCGAAAGGTGCCTGTTGCATCCAAAGATAGGGATGCTCGGGCCTCATCTCCGTTGTTCCGGAAGAGCCGTAGATCGGAATGGCGGTACTAGGCTCTCTCTTCCTTCAAAGTGGGTGTCGCCCACTCTGAAAGCTGCTCCTTTAGCCGTATTTCGATCACGGTCTTCCTTGGCCTTTGGAGGCTCTTTCGAAGCCTCCCCTGGCCACAGATTTGCTGTGCTCTTCTCTTCTTTGGTTCCAGCCAGAGGATTAAATGCTTTGTGTAAGCGAAGCACTTATCAGGTGAGCCTGGCTGGAAGAGCGGCACATAACTGGGCTCATGTTTGGCCAGGTGAGCCTGGTTGGAAGAGTGGCACATAACTGGGCTGCTGAAGGGATGCACATAACTGAGCTGGATGCACATATCTGAGCTGCTGAAGAGATGGTGGGATGCGCCTGGTTGGAGGTGCATGGTATCTGCTGCGCTTAACTGGCAGCGCATGGTGACTGCTGCGCCTATCTGGAGGCGTATGGTGACTGCTGCGCCTATCTGAAGGCGCATGGTGGCCGCTGGCTGTAGACTTAGGATCTTTCCTTTGTAGAAATTCTCCTTTGTACAACCTTTTCTAGACATGTAATAGACTTTTATATATAAATGAAAAGTCCTTCTTCAAATGTCTATTGGCTATTGACTTTGCTGTTTGAGTTCTGGCGCATGTAATGTCTGGCGCATGGTCTTTCTGGTTGTAAAATTCTATGCTTCTATATAATGCTCCAGCAATATTCATGGATTTGATGAATCGCATCTTTATGCCATACTTAGACCAGTTTGTCGTTGTGTTTCTTGAGGACATACTCGTATACTCTGCTAGTGAAGAGGAGCATGAAGACCACCTCAGGAAAGTGTTACAAGTTCTGAGAGAGAACCAGTTGTATGCCAAGCTCAGCAAGTGTGAGTTTTGGTCGGATCATATTTTATTTTTGGGTCACATCATATCAGGAGCTGGAGTAGCAGTAGATCCCAAGAAGATAGAAGCAGTAGAAAGTTGGCCAGTACCCAAGACCGTAGCAGATGTGCGGAGTTTCTTGGGATTGGCAGGATGTTACAGAAGGTTTGTGTCAGACTTTTCAAGGCTTTCAGCACCCATGACCCGCTTGACCCGGAAGGATGTACCATTCGTTTGGTCGACAGAATGTCAGGCATCATTCGAGACTTTGAAGCAGAAGTTGATATCAGCACCTATTCTTACATTGCCAGTTGGACCCAGAGGTTTTACAGTATATTGTGATGCGTCAGGTAAAGGACTTGGATGTGTCCTTATACAACATGGGAAGGTGATAGCATATGCATCTAGACAGCTTCGGGGCCACGAGAAGAATTACCCAACTCATGATTTGGAATTAGCGGCAGTAGTGTTTGCTCTGAAGCTATGGAGGCATTACTTATATGGTGACCGAGTGGACATATACACAGACCATAAAAGTCTGAAGTACATCTTTACTCAGAAGGAACTAAACATGTGGCAGAGAAAATGGCTGGAGTTGATCAAGGATTATGACGTGGAGCTTCAGTATCATCCAGGCAAGGCTAATGTAGTAGCAGACGCTCTTAGCAGGAGAGGCGGCGCATTTATGTTGACAACACAGAGGCATATCTTAAGATAACATGAAAACACATCCAAATCCACTGCCTCGAGGCATAGGCTATGACCTTCCCGTGTTGCATTAAAACACATCCAAATCCACTACCCGACGCATCACTGTATACAACGAATCCTCCCGATGCAGAAGGAAGCGTCAAAATAGGTGCTGAGGTCAACCTCTTCTTCAACTCTTCAAAAGCCTTCTGACAATCTTCTATCTACTGGAACTCCTGATCGTTACGGGTCAACCATGTCATCGGCTCTGCAATCTGTGAGAAATTCTCTACGAACCTGCGGTAATACCTTGCAAGTCTGAGAAAACTCCTAACTTCTGTAACCGATGTTGGTGTCGGCCAAGACTCTACGGTAGCTATCTTTTCCTGATCAACTGAAAGTCCTTCTCCCGAGATAATGTATTCAGGGAAAGGAACTCTATCAAGACAAAATTCACACTTACTAAGCTTAGCATACAATCTCTCCTTCCTCAATACTCCCAACACAACTCTAAGATGCTTCTAAAAAAATAAGCTAGGGAGAAAAGGGATTAAAGTGTTTACTGGAAAAGAATTCTAATACCACTTGTCGAACCATTCTATAGGTATAGTATTATCAACCTACTCAATGATATCCGTTAGTTCAACCCTAGCAATTTCTTCTAATAGGATCTATGCATTTGATATCCAGCCACTCATACTCGACCCATAATCTTACTAGGATCCATCTCTAAGAAACTTATCCGTTTCTAGTTACCCAACATCACAATCACACCAATAATCTAGCTTAATTATATTCTATAATATAACTATAAGATTTGTCTATTTTAGTCATTTAATAAATAGAAGGTAATGGAAGCCTAAGGCTGGGACAAACAAACCTATATACCAATTTCAAACAACGGTAGGGTCAAGCAAAGTAGGAGGGTTTGTCGAAATATTTCCAAGAACGACGTGAAGGCAAACAAGATGCATAGGACATAGTCTAGGTAAGACTCGAGAACCATATATCTCCATGATTATGTCACATAAAGTTACTGCTACGCTAGTGTGCATCTGGCTGCAAATAACTTTCTTGTTCCATAATATGACGGATGGTTGTAGTGCACATCTACCATGCCAGGTAATACAGGTTCTTGAGCTTATCTTGGACAAATCCATAAAATATTTTTGAATTAACTTTTTACGAAAATACAAGAAAAATGTCAACATGCATAGGATATGATTTAAGTAGAATTTGAGAAACATATGTAGCCATGATACCGTTATATGAAGTCCTGTCTCGCCAGTATTTCTCAGGCTGTAAAAACTTTGATTACGTAATACAAGGATAAATATAATTTCTCAAACTTTTCCTTGGACCAATCCATAAGGCAGTTTCCAACAAATTAGCTAAAATGAACGAGAAGATTTACTCAAGAAGTCAATAGGGAAGGGTTTAGTCAAATCACGAGTAAGGAAGAACACAAAAGCAAACATATTAAGAATTAAGATAACATGAAAGTAATCATGCTGAAGAGTCTGAGAAAAGTCTATAATCATGTTTGTGGATGTATCCTCAAGTCCTATTCCTTAATTGGTTGCAGGCTCGTAGTAGTATGACTATCCTAGGTATCACCATGACTTCACAAAATTTACGAAGACTCCACCTGCACTTATGGCTTCTAGTGTCTGTGCCCTTAGTAAGGGGAAGATACGTCCACTATGAAGATTCGTCTTACTAGCACAAATAAATAAGGATTATGTTAGAACATAATCAAACTTGATGCAAATCAAAAAGTCAAGTAAGAGTTCGAAACAAAGTCAAAAAAGGTATCAAGTATGTGGATGTGATCCTATGGCTCTTTCCTAGTCTAATTGCAGGCTCACATCGGTATAATAACGTAACTAAAGTGATTAATGTTGACCTGCATGGGCCACCACAAAAATATGTAATGCCCCAGTCCCAAAATACGTAGGACCAGGTATACGAATACATGCCAGCAGTAATTCACAAATGGGCCAAGCTATACAACAAGCCTATTAGTGAAATACTTAAGCTGTAAATCATGATAACACCCAGAAATATAACACAGTCAACAGGTATATACATCTAATCACATCTACAGAGTCCACAAAGAGATCAAGAATAAATAAAGAAATGTCTCAAATATCTAGCAATAAAAGTAAAGAAGCCTGTGCGGGTAAAACATCCCGAAACCACAGAGATAGAAATAAAGCACAAATCAACTATAAGTCCGATGAAAAGAAAAGGGGATAATAAAACTAAATATGAAGGTAATATAATCACGAGAAATCCTTTGGCAATATCTCGTCCTCCTATGCCGGTACGCCTCCGGTCTCAGCTCCCGAACCGTAAACCTCCGAGTAGTCTTCAGCGTCGTCTAAGCCTAGAAAATAGCCAGGACCTCAGGGGACTAGCAAGGTGCATAATATACATGCCAAGGTACAGAAATAAAAATATGAACTAAGGTAATCTACTGTATCCTATGTGCTATACATGTGCCACGCCCCAGAACCAGAATACAGGAGAGCTAGGGACAGACACAGCCAGCTACGTATATTGAAGTATAACCCACCTCGCAATACGGTCATGGCTGTCTTGATATATGAGGGTTTATCTACAGGCCATCAGTCTCTTAAGTTCAAGAACAAGCCTAATGTCTCAATCTCAAGCAAGTAAATACATGTTACAAGATGGTAGATCATCAGACATACAAAGTAAGGCGTCCCAAACATTACATATTCAGATGATCTTGAAGCTAGTCATACAAAATACAAAGACTAGCAAGAGTTTCAATCATACATGATCAACCCTAGGATTTGTCAATCATATTACAGCCCTTAGGCAGACAAGAAATATAAGTATTCAATACGAGCTAACACTTGTTCGATGGCTAAACGCCTCAAAAGAATAATTTACAATAGAGTGGAAGAGCAAAAGAAACCAACTCGTTGCCAGGATTTCTTCTAGTATTCACTATCTGGCAGGAAGGCTTGGAGATCCTCGGGAGCTACTCCAAAATCTGGCCATACAAAACTAGCTGGGTCAGACCCCAGAAAGAGCAAGTGCCACAAGGGAGGCTTCACTTAAGAACTAAAACCAGCATATCAGAACATAAACAAGAATAATAACAAGAAGACATGAAATGTAAATAAGGCAACAAATAACGAGAGGACGAGGAACTATTCCGAAAGACAGGTTACAATCCTTAAATCAAACAAGGACTGGGGTTGCAACCCTTCGCTTGAACAGAACCGGATCTCAAGCCATTTAATGCTAAGAGTAAAGCGTAAACAAGCATGTCCTGAGATAACCATGTACTGGATCTAGACAAGACTAGACAGGATTGGACTCCATCCAACATTCACGGCCAAGTAAAAAGTACAGCTTGATACTTTAACTAACTAGGATTATCACAAGCCTAGTTACTAGCAAGATGTAATGAGATGTTCCAACAGCCACAAGCCCTGCAGACTTAATCCAGGTTATCTAGTTGCAAGTTGAGAGAGTTGGATTAGGTGACTTGGGGGTGCAACACATGACAGTGTGCTGGAAATATGCCCTACTCGATGGCAGGCTACAAGCCCAATTAAAGTGCCCAGATAACGAGACTACCTATAGCTGGAAAATCTCTTTATAAACTACTTGATCAATCTAGTCATTATCCTATCATATTCAGTATGAATCCCTGACCGTGGTAACAAGAATTCATGTCCTAGACATGATGCAAGATGATACATGTAGCTTATACAAGCACAAACACCCACGATGTCAAGACAAGAGTTACTTAGCAAGTCAAGATAGTCGTCGCAACAGCATATCAAGATTATCATGTTAGGTTACTTATCAAGTCAAGAGTGCATCACAACGAACCACCATCAAGAATTACCATGCCAAGTTACTTATCAAGAGTGCACCACGACGGGTCACTATCAAGAATTATCATGTCAAGTTACTTATCAAGAGTGCACCACGACGGGTCACTATCAAGAATTATCATGTCAAGTTACATGTTACTTATTAAGAGTGCACCTTAACTGACCACTATCGTGTTCTATCCTTACATTATCATGAATGAGAGAAACTTGTATAAAATAGCTAGTAACATATTCTTGAAGCCAAGAAAAAGATATACAACTTTTATATTGGGAGCTGAAAGAAATTCTGGCCACGAATCAGCCAAATAGGGCATAAAACAACCAAAAATAGCCAAAACAGGCACTATTCGGCACTATGCATCTATGCGGACTGGGACATACGGCCATGCACTATGCAGCTATACGGACTGGCACTATATAGTCAGGTACTATACAGCTATATGGATTGGCACTCTGCAGCCAGGCACTATATACCTATGCGGACTGGCACTATGCGGCCAGGCACTATACATCTATACGGACTGGCACTATGTGGCCAGGTACTATGCATCTATGCAGACTGACAATATACGGCCAGGCACTATGTATCTATGCGGACTGGCACTATGCATCTATACGGACTGGCACTATACGGCCATGCACTATGCATCTATACAGACTGGCACTATACAGCTATGCGGACTGGCACTATACGGCCAGGCACTATACATCTATGCGGATTGGCACTATGCGATGCATCTATGCGGACTGGCACTATACATCTATGCGGACTGGTACTATGCTGTAATGTCCCGCTCCGCACGGTGCATTATAATAAGTCGTTGACTCGAAGAGTTGCGTTGACCCGATGAAGTATCGATGTGAATCTATGTCAGAGTTACGTTGGCCAAAGGTAAGCTTTGAGTCGGTTGGAATCTATGAATCGAATCGATGCAAATGATAAGTCCTGCTTGAGCAAGTGCTGATTTTAGTTGATCTAGTGTGCAGGCTATGCTTTTACGCTAGACGATAAGAGGTTGGCATTTTTTCTTATGCAGTAAAGTGTCCGCAAAACCAAATCGTGGCCTTACAACGGATTATGGCATGGACACGATAGGCCAAATCAACCGAGTAGTTCAAAGGAATGACTAAGTCCAAGAGTTAGCTATGCGACCAAGTTATGGAAGCGAGCCGCTTCAATCGGCGAGACGACAAGGCGTATCAACTTAAGGTGGGCAGGTTCTTGACTCTCTCTCCCTATTCCTTCACGTCTAATAAAATATATCATTGTATGCGTAAGATGCTATCGAGTTAGCGAGCGTGGCTCGGGCGAATTAAGGTCTCAGTATGTGTCGAACACTAAGGTAGAACATTGAACATTGAACAATTGAAGCGACGTATATCAAGTGTACGGGTCGCGGTAGGGCAATAATGGTAGAACATTGAAAGATGATATTAAGATGTGCATTACGTGCACGGCTCCGAGAATATTGAACACTAGGCGTAGAACATTGATTACGGCGCTGAGCGTGCCCTCGTGTACGGAAGCTAGGGAATAACTAAGAAACTACGAAATTAGGCTATGAGAACAACTTACAAATGGTACGCGCTGAATATAAAAATGAGATGACTAAGCCGTTGGGCGTCGTGCATCAATATGGATGTGTTGAGGCATAACGCCGATGGAGCGTGAGATAGGGATGATGGATTATGTTTATGGAACGTGAAACCGTTTATGGAACGAGATTATATTTATGCAACGGAGGATTGGTTGAAATGTTATGTGTGTTTGCTATGGCACATATTGCATGGTCAATGGACTCGGATGGCCCGTGCACGGGTGCGGCTTCCCTCGGATGGTTACGCCGGGGCACCGGAACCGTTCAGCCTAGGAGGGAATTATGTGTGGTATTTATGGTGCACATCATTCGGATGAATTGCGACCGTCCAGTGCTGTAATAAGCTATGATATCCATAAGTTTGGGATCCTTCGGATATTTGGCTAGCAACCCGTATCGAAGCGATCATAGGCTTACACATAAGAGATGCCAAGTCCATTACGGTACTAAACAACGTGACCTTCATATAGATAGGGCCGGTGGACTGAGATGAGAGTTGGGTGCAGGCGCAGGGCCTGCGACCCTTATGCATTATCTAAGTTTTTGATTGGAATGTTGCGTGAGTTGTATAATTTCTTATGTAAAGTTCTAACCCTTGCATGCTAGGTAATATGGGATGAAGACGAGCACGATCACTATGTTTATGTTTATATTATGTCTAACTGTATCTGTCACAGGGACACGGTATTGGACACATTATGATAAGGTGCTATGTTTAAGTATTGCCATGAAACTGATCCTAAGGCTAAATAGAAAGATCACAAATTAAGATGCATGTTCCACTGAATATAATTAGTGTTTGGTTTGGGTGCGAGCGGGTCTTGATCAGTGCGAAGCGAGGACGAAAGCACTAATCTTCTACTAGTTTATGTGCAGGTTCAGGTTATGATCGGCTCGAGGCGGGGCTTGGCTTTGATGCACCGAGGCATGGAGCCTTAGCGTTTCAAGAGGAGCTACCGCATAGGCGTTCGGACTTACAGCATGGAGATGTTCGGCTGAAGACTACTTGTTGGCTATAAAGAGGCATAATGTATAGAACAATATAATCCTCTGTGAGCTAGAGAGATCATGAGCGTAGTAGCCAATTGGCATGTTAAGTTGGTCCATTCAGAGCCTTTGTAATCTTCAGTTCATTATCAATAAAAAGAGATTCTTATGTTATACTTTGTTTCCTTCCGCTGCTTATGTTATCAATTTGAGATAAATACTATGTGAACCAGTCATCTTGCCTTGCACGAGCGCAACTCCAGGCTCGTGCGGCATCACGCCCCAGCGAGGACGATGATTCGGATGAAATCTAGCGAGGACGATCAATTTTTTGGATCGGGGTGTGACAAGTTGGTATCCGAGCAGTTCTATCCTCTGGACCATGCATGAATCTCTTTGACCCTCAGTTGCTTCGCTATCGAATTCAGTTGACTCTAAGTTGTTTCCGTAACCGCATGGCTCATGGATCTGCTCGACGCTACATTGGATGTTCTATACAATAAGTCTATATTAAGTGCGTACGTCTGCCACAAGTATGTCGTGACTATCACGCTATCTACGAGTGCGCCATCGGAGAATGTTGGTTGCACGAAGTGCAACAAGTTATGTATTGTTGGTCGCACAAAGTGCAACAAATATGGTGATGTTGGTTGCACGAAGTGCAATGATATACGTATTGTTGATCGCACAAAATGCGAGAAGCTATGTATTGTTGGTCGCACGAAGTGCGAAGAGATATGCGTTGTTGGTTGCACGAAGTGCAACAGGTCGATATGTGAGGCAATGCGTGTTATGTGGCTATGTGAATGGTTATGTGTTGTCGGTTGCACGGAGTGCAGCAAGTCGTGAATCGTTCGTTGCATCGGTGCAACGAGTCGATATAGTACGATGCGTGTCGTATGGCTATGCATATGGATAGTAATATGTCGAACGAGATTGTGACCTTAAGTATCGAGAGTAAATTGTTGCACGAGTTGCAACGAGTGAGATTGGAAAATCGCGGATACGATAGTAACTAGTCGAGTTGGTCGCTAAGTCGAATTTGAGTAGGCGAACATTTATGTTGGCCGTATGTTGCGTTGAGCTTTGAATAAGCGAATATTGCATGTGCGATCGATACGATCGCCAAGGTACGGTTAGATTGAATGTATGTCAAACTTGGACGAACGGCTATTATGTTGGTCAAGTTGTTGTGCCAACTCGAGTAAGCGAACGCTAGAGCTGGGATCAAAAGATCGTCATACGGGATAGTTGGTTGGAAGATAGATGTCGGACCTATGTGGAGTTTGATATCGAGTAATGACTCGATTACGAGTGGTATATGCAATACCAATTATGTGATCGATGCAGTGAGGCATTGTATCGATAACGATAGACTCAATTTCTGAGTGGTATATGAAATACCACTTAGCGATAGCTATGTTAAGCCGGTTGGTGACTTATGATAGGTTACATTAAGACGATTATATTATTACGATATGTTTGCCCTCAACGGACGGAGTAGTAGTAACGAGACTCGAATGGGAGTGACTCGATAGAAGTCGATACAAGTATGCCTCGATGAATTAAGTTGAACGATTATGTACGAAGTCGTACCACTGGATGATACGTCGGATGAGAATTCGTTAAGTATAAGTCGAACGATAGGCAGAGCATAGCGAAAGAATGTTACGTTAAGAAAATAGTCGAACCGGTCGAATTTGCGTTGAGTTAAGTCAGTACGGAAGCTTGTTTAGAACGTGTTGAGTAGGTACAGAGAAATCGTGCGAACGAATTTGGGTTAGCGCGATGAGTCGGTAGCACGATTTGGAAGTGCGAGTTAGGGATATGAGAATGAATATGTGAATTGGAAATTATGTCGTGATGATGGTAGTTAGTTATAACGAAATAAATCTTGATGTGTACAAGACTTGATTCATATTCGAGTTCGGATAATGGCAGTGATTGCAACGAATTAGAGCTTATGAGAGACGAAGATGTTCAAGTTATGCATATCAACAATGGTATTGAGGCGTATCAAAGATGATATGCAATAACTCGAGGATACTCTGATCGTATGAATGAAAAAAAATTATGTTAAGCATTGTTGTTGGATGAATAAGATGCAAGTTAAGTTGATGGCAGTTTGGATGATAACGGTAGGAATGCTTCGAAGAATTTGAGAGTCGATGGATGTTACTCGGAAGAAAACGAAAGTGCTTGATTGTTTCGAGGATAACCACAATGTTGACATTCTTGTCTTATGCGAGTGCAACTCTAGCATCGCACATGCGTCACGCCAAATTAGGGCGATCATTTCGCGTGAGCGCTGGTATGGTGCTTCATCCAGCGGGGATGATCGAACTTGCAAGGCGTGGCAAATTGGATTTGACTTGTGGTTTGATGCGAAAGTTGTTCGATAATGGTTTCGAGGAGTATAGAATGTGTCAAACTATGATCACGGATAGGTAAATTCGGACTTGAGACGAGTAGACATCATACAACTAGCGAAAATAGTCGACAGTAATACATAAGTGATTCGAGTAGTACGACGCATCAGTTACGCGGGGGTAGATAAATCGTAGATTGATAAATTATGTCGAAAGGATAAAGTCTCGTAGGAATTATCAAGAATTGATTTGCTTCATAATAGGATATAGCATGGTTCGTTGTAACAGTCCCTCGTTGATGATCTTCAATTATCGAGCGTTGTTTCGGGACAGATGACCCTAGAAGACTTGACCGCCAAATCAAGGGAATGTTGAAGTCCCATAGGATGACCCAATGAAGTCGCATAAAGATTTCGTCGAGGATTAAAGACGATGTAGTGCATGTTGAGGATAAGTCTAAGCGAGTGAGTATCGTGTTTCGGAAGTTAGTGAGTAGCCTTCGACTAGAATGATATGGCCAGAAAAGTGATGGTCGACCGAATGAGTGCGTAAATAGACTTGGTTGGACGAGGATCGAATAGATGTTGAGGAACGTTCCTAGTATAGTGATACGGTAAGGCGATTGCAAGAATTATGCAATGCGCGAGAGCGACGGGTAGTAGAACGACCCTAAGAGTTGTCACGTAGATCGGTTTGAGTAACAATTAGGCTATGTGTGTTGAGCGCGCTATCTATGTTATGAAACGAACTAGTCAGGATTGATTCGAGAATTGAGTAAGGGATTCGCACTCGGTCGAGAATAGGAGATGGACGTATCGAAGAGACCTTGGGTCAGAAAGATTATTGCCTTTCAGCATCGTAGACTCAAGTGGACCTCATGTGTCGGGAAAGATTAAGCACGATGTCAGGATAAGTTACCTAGCGGGGGTAGCCCCAGACGCGATGCATAGGCAATTCGAGAACATAGGTCGTGTTGGGATAGTTGTATGCGAGACTTAGTACGGATTGTAGGCAAAGGAATTTGTGACATGTTGGACTTAGTCCATTTCGTTAAGACCAAATGTTATGAATGATTGGACGAAAGACTCGAGTTATGTGAGAGATAGGAAATGATTAGGCGAGTAGGCATTGCGGAGAATTGTTGCGATCGGATGTGCAACGGCTTAATGCAACGCATGCGTTAGATGGCCGTCGAGAAATTTATGAGATCGAATTTATGGTTTGGATCCAGTTATATGCGAAGATGTTTGCGACCAGGACTCTAGGAATATGTGTTAAGGTCTAACTAAGTCGAGGACGGACTGATTGGTGCTTGAGATTTAAGTTGAGCTTGTTAGTTGTCCCGATCCTACAACTGAGCTTGGCTGAAATGCATATATTGGTGGAAGGCCTAAAATATTTGTATGATCCAAACTAAGTTGTATGATTCCAACGATGCTAGCATGAGATCGTGAAATGATCTAGTGAGACATTAGGATTAAGTGTTGGTTTCGGTTCGAGGACGAACCTTGTTTTGAGTGGTATATTATGTAATGCCCCACTCCGCATAGTGCATTATAATGAGTCGTTGACTCGAAAAATGGCGTTGACCCAATAAAGTATCGATGTGAACCGATGTAAGATTTACGTTGGCCAAAGGTAAGCTTTGAGTCGGTTGGAATCTATGAATCGAATCGATACAAATGATAAGTCCTGCTTGAGCAAGTGCTGATTTTAGTTGATCTAGTGTGCAGGCTATGCTTTTACTCTGGCCGATAAAAGGTCGACATTTCGCCTTATGCAGTAAAGTGTTCGCGAAACCAAATCGTGGCCTTGTAACGGATTGTGGCATGGGCACGATAGGCCAAATCAATCGAGTAGTTCAAAGGAATGGCTAAGTCCGAGAGTTAGCTATGCGACCAAGTTATGGAAGCGAGCCGCTTCAATCGGCGAGACGATAAGGAGTATCGACTTAAGGTGGGCGGGTTCTTGACTCTCTCTTCCTATTCCTTCACGTCTAATAAAATATATCATTGTATGCGTAAGATGCTATCGAGTTAGCGAGCGTGGCTCGGGCAAATTAAGGTCTCAGTATGTGTCGAACACTAAGATAGAACATTGAACATTGAATAATTGAAGCGACGTGCATCAAGTGTACGGGTCACGGTAGGGCAATGATGGTAGAATATTGAAAGATAATATTGAGATATGTATGACGTGCACGACTCCGAGAACATTGAACACTAGGCGTAGAACATTGATTACGGCGCTGAGCGTGCCCTCGTGCACAGAAGCTAGGAAATAACTAAGCAACTACAGAATTAGGCTATGAGAACAACTTAAGAATGGTACACGCTGAATATGAAAACGAGATGACTAAGTCGTTGGGCGTCGTGCATCAATATGGATGTGTTGGGGCATAACACCGACGGAGCGTGAGATAGGGATGATGGATTATGTTTATGGAACGTAAAACCGTTTATGGAACGAGATTATGTTTATGTAACGGAGGATTGGTTGGAATGTTATGTGTGTTTCCTATGGCGCGTATTGCATGGTCAATGGACTCGGATGGCCCGTGCACGGGTGCGGCTTCCCTCGGACGGTTACGTTGGGGCACCGGGACCATTCGACCTAGGAGGGAATTATGTGTGGTATTTATGGTACACATCATCCAAACGAATTACGACCGTCCAGTGCTGTGATAAGCTATGATATCCGTAAGTTTAGGATCCTTCGGATATTGGGCTAGCAACCCGTATCGAAGCGATCATAGGCTTACACATAAGAGATGCCAAGTCCATTACGGTACGAAACACCGTGACCTTCATATAGATAGGGCCGGTGGGCTGAGATGAGAGTTGGGTGCAGGTGCTGGGCCTGTGACCCTTATGCATTGTCTAAGTTTATGATTGGAATGTTGCGTGAGTTGTATGATTTCTTATGTAAAGTTCTAACCCTTGCAGGCTAGGCAATATGGGACGGAGACGAGCACGATCACTATATTTATGTTCATATTATGTCTAACTGTATCTGCCGTAGGGATACGGTATTGGACACATTATGATAAGGTGCTATGTTTAAGTATTGTCATGAAACTGATCCTAAGGCTAAATAGAAAGATCATAAATTAAGATGCATGTTCCACTGAATATACTTTGTATTTGGTTTGGGTGCGAGCGGGTCTTAATTAATGCGAAGCGAGGACGAAAGCACTAATCTCCCACTAGTTTGTGTGCAGGTTCAAGTTATGATCGGCTCGGGGCGGGGCTTGGCTTGGATGCGCTGAGGCATGGAGCCTTAGCGTTTCAAGAGGAGCTACCGCATAGGCATTCGAACTTGCTGCATGGAGATGTTCGGCCGAAGACTAGTTGTTGGCTATAAAGAGGCATAATGTATGGAACAATGTAATCCTTTGTGAGCTAGAGAGATCATGAACGTTGTAGCCAATTGGCATGTTAAGTTGGGCCATTCAGAGCCTTTGTAATCTTTAGTTCATTATCAATAAAAAGAGATTCTTATGTTATACTTTGTTTCCTTCCGCTGCTTATGTTATCAATTTGAGATAAACACTATGTGAACCTGTCATCTTGTCTTGTACGAGCGCAACTCCTGGCTCGTACGACATCACACCCCAGCGAGGATGATGACTCGGATAAAATCTAGCGAGGACGAGCGATTTCCCGGATCGGGGCATGACATATGCGGCCAGGCACTATGCATCTATGCGGACTGGTACTATCCAGCTATGCGGGCTGGCACTATACGGCCAGGCACTATGCATCTATACTGACTGGCACTATACAGCTATGTAGACTGGCAATATGCATCTATGTGGCCAGTACTATGCGGCCAGTACTATTCATCGTTCCTGCCAGAACCAGGACAGATGAACATAGAAGATGTCCAAATCTTATTTGGCCATAACTTCCTCAAAACAAGTCGAAATCCAATTTTTCAAAGGTCAAAATTAGGTAAAATAGAATTCTCTACAACGTAGAACAATCAAAACTTGAAAATAATGAAGTTTGGTAGATCAAAACCTAAGAAAACCGAAAATGCTACAAACTTAGATCTACAAAAATCCATCCGTCCAAACCGAAAACTCCAAGTTCTAAAGATGCTTAGAATCATGTAGAGAAGAAGATAGAACAATAAAATATAAGATCCATCATGAAGCAAGTTGCACTTGCCTAAGCTCTCTAGGTTAGTGGGAGAGTAATGGAGGAAGAAGAAGAAGTAATGAATGAAGAGAGAGAAATAAGGGGTGGTTGGGCTTTAAAGGGGGAGGGTTTCTCATAATAAACCAAGCCCAATCAAACTAAGCCAAACCAAAATAAACCAAGACAAATCATAACCAACCAAGACTAGGCTAGCAAGTCAATTCCAACTATGGGTCACCTGGCAAAATCCATGGTAATGTGCTCCCATTTCTATTCTGGGATCGGTAAAGGTTAAAGAAGTCCAGCTGGTCTCTGATATTCAGCTTTAACTTGTTGGCAAACTAAACATCGGGAGACAAATTAGGCTATCTCCCTCTTCAAGCCATTCCACTAGAAATGCTGACGGATGTCTCGGTACATCTTCATGCCACCGGGATGAATTGAATACTGAGAACTGTGAGCCTCTGCCATGATCTCATGTCTGATATCACCACTAGGTACACAAAGATGCCTCCCATGTCAGAGTGTACCATCCTCATGAATGCATAACTCTGCTCTCCGTTCTGCTATATATTCTGCTCTAAGCCGCTGAAGCTTAGAATCCGCTGATTGTGCCATCTTGATCCTCTCAACTATACTGGACTGAACTTGCATGCTGGACATCAATGCCACATTGGTAGGGAGAACTATCTCTATCCCCATCTTCTGAAGGTTTGCTAATACCTCTGTTTGCGCTGTTAGGAAATAAAATCCAGCTCTTCTGCTCAATGCATCCGCTACTACGTTGGCCTTCCCAGGATGATACTGCAGGTTGATGTCATAATCCACAAGTAGCTCTAGCCATCTCCTCTGACGCATGTTAAGATCCTTCTGAGTAAACTGATACTTAAGACTCTTGTGGTCAGTGAAAATCTCTATCCGATCTCTATAAAAATAATGCCTCCACAACTTAAGTGCAAAAACCACCGCTTCTAATTTCGAGTCATGGGTTGGGTAATTCCTCTCAAGATCATGAAGCTGACATGACGCATAAGCTACTACCTTAGCATGTTGCATCAATACGCATCCCAATCCTCTGCCTTAAGCATCACAATAAATTAAAAATCCTTCAGTCCCATCTGGAAGTATAAGAATGGGGGCCGTCATTAATCCTTGCTTTAACTTCTCAAATGAACTCTGACACTCTATTGTCCAAGCAAACTGCACATCCTTATGGGTCAACCGTGTCATAGGCGCTAAAATTCGGGCAAAATTTGATAAAAACCATCGGTAATAGCCGGCCAATCCTAGGAAACTTCGAACTTCTGTGACGGTGTTGGAAACTGGCCATGTCTCTATAGCCACTATCTTCTGGGGGTCAACTTCCACTCCACCTCTGGTGATGATATAACCTAAGTAGGAAATACGATCAAGCCAAAATTCGTACTTACTGAACTTCGCATACAACTGGTGTTCCCTAAGAATTTGAAGAACTACACGGAGATGCTGCTCATGTTCCGCCTCACTCTTGCTATAGACTAAGATGTCGTCTATGAACACGATCACAAACTGATCTAAGTAAGGCATGAAGATACGATTTATGAGATCCATGAATACGGCTGGAGCATTGGTCGCTCCAAATGGCATAACAAGAAACTCACAATGTCCATATCTAGATCTGAATGTTGTCTTCGGGATGTCTTGCTCTCTAATCCTGATCTGATGGTACCCCGACCGTAAGTTAATTTTTGAGAATACTGTCGCTCCACTGAATTGATCGAATAAATCATATATCCTTGGTGGAGGATATCTATTCTTGATTGTTACAGAATTCAAGGGACGATAATCAACACATAATCTTGACATTCCATCCTTCTTTTTCACAAGAAGCATCAGAGCTCCCCAAGGTGATCCACTAGCAGAAATAAATCCTTTGGTTCTGAGTTCTTTAATCATCTTGTACAAGATCTCCAACTATGATGGTGCCATCCTATAGACTCTCTCTGACACTGGTGCCGTCCCTGGAATCAAGTCGATAGTGAACTTTATCTCTCTCTCCGGTGGCATACCTGGAATCTCTTCGGGAAATACATCGAGAAACTCTTCTACTACTCTGGGAAACCGAACTGCCTCTGCTACTGCCATCCGCAAGACTGGGGGAGAAGGTTCAACTTCGCCTCTGGAAAAGAAAAACTTCGGTCCACCTGGAATACCAAAAATAATCCTGCCAATATGGCAGTCTATTCTAGCATACTGATTCTTCAACCAATCCATTCCTAGGACGATATCATAATCGGCCATCGGGAATTCTATCAACCTAGCGGAAAACTCTCTACTGCTAACTATGATTCGACACGAGGAAAACACTCTATCTACTCCCACAAGATCGTATAGCGAATCGTACAGACAAATGAATGCGGTGCACCCGAATCAAATAATACTGATGGTGGAAAAGAGTTGACGAGAATGGTACCTGCCACTACCTCACCTGATGCCAATGCTTCTTCTACCGTCAGAGCCATAGCCTGACCTTGTCCTCTTAGTGCTGGTTCCCTCTGCTGGAAACCTTTCTGTCGGTTCTGAATCTGAGCTTGGGCATATTATTGAGCCTAAAGCGGCAATGGCCTCGGAGGCTGGTACTGTTGTTGCACTGGTGTTGGACCCTTAACCGATGGACTGGTTAGGTTTGATGACGATGAACTGGCTCTACTCGGACAGGACCCTATCTTGTGGTCCGATGCCCCACAAGCCAAGCACAATCCCTGTGCTCTATGACACTCTGAAACCATGTGTCCTGGCTTCCCACAATGAGTGCAGCCTATTGCGGAAGACTGCTTCTGCTTCTGTTGTTGAGGATACGTCGGTGTCGAGTGCTGAACCGATGAAACTGTGGTCGCCCTCCTAGGGGTTCCAATAGTCAAAATCCTAGCTGCCGGGGTGTAAACTCCCATAAATTTATATTTGATTTTTATAAATTAATTAATTTTTTTGTTATGCATTTCATTAGTTATAGATTTATTTGCTACTAGTTTATTAGTATAATTAATGTGTGTGTGTGTATATATATTATTATATGGGTGCATGTTAGTATTTCTATTAAATAAGGAATATAATAAATTCTAGGATTTTTAGGAATTTATTTGTAAATTTTTGAGATGTTTTTGCTAGCTTATATATATATATATATATATATATATATATATATATATATATATATATATATATATATAAAATATATATATATATATATATATATATATATATATATATATACACACACATATATACATATATACATATATATATACACACATATATATATACACACATATATACATATATAATTGTAATTATAAAAAAAAAAAAAGCAAAGGGGGTACTATTCCCGTGAACGGTACCCTTACCCCCACGAACCGAACAGAGCAGAGAAGAATTCGAAAGGAGTTCGAATTCAAACTCTTTCATTCCTACATCAATTTTAATTCAAAAAATTTTACAAAATCCTAACTAGATATCCCTCTATCTATTCCATCTGAATCCTGACCTAATCCTAGCATCATGAATATTTTAATCCGATTTAAATTCGGAGATTTAAAAGCCCTATATAGGTTTTGGGAAATTGAGTTATTGGCGAAATCATCCGTCGAACTTCACCCCCAGTCCAAACATCGATTCCAGAACCTCCCCCACACCCCCACGCTCACCGTTGATCGCCTGATCGCCGTTGCCAATGACCAGATCGCCGGCCAACTGCACGAAGCCGACCGAAAAATAGGGGAAAATACTGTTTATTTTAGAACCAGGACCCTATTTTGAATCCGAATTTCTTTGTTTGTGTTCGACGAAAAGTCGATCCATCAACTTCTGTGCATAGACAATATGCCGATCTCTAAACCCTGCAATTAGAAAATTTTCTAATGCACAGGAAGTCCCATAAAAGTTTCGGGAAAGTAGAGGAAAATTTCTCGAAAACGAACCCGAGAAAACACCCCAACCCCTGAATTTGGAAGGGCGATTTCAGTCCAGATATTAAGAATTTGTAGGAAACAATTTAGACAGTCCTAGTTAACATATACGAGATGAAAACCCATCTGTTAGATTCAATTTTTATGTAATGTACACGAAGTTACGGATCGATGAACTTGGGAGAAAAACTGTTTTAAAAACATTAAAATTTTAAAACTCTGTCCGATACGGCATACGCTCCGACAAACCGGGCGATGTGGTCGCACGTTATACGCATCAAAAGGCACGTATGGACGTTGCCGACGTGTGGGAACTGACGAAACTCAGTTTCGTCGTGTGTGTGCGACGAAATTAGTCCGTATCCGTCAAGATACCCCCGTATTGCCAATTTGGAAACTTTGTCCTAACTTCGTGTACAGTCGTCGATTCGAGACGAAACCTACGCCAACAGGTCCAGATCAAAATTTTGGTCCTGTGTGCCAAGTTTGGTTCAATTCTGAGAAGGTCGAATCGAAACCCTTTTTGGCGGGCCCGCGACCCACCCAAACGGGTGATTTTGTACACGGCTCATCGGAATCCAAAACTGGACATACCGTTGAGTTTCTCTCCTCAAATTGAAATCGTAGACATGTAGTTTGACGACTTTAGAGACCATAGACTTTGGCACGTATTTCGGTGCAAAGCGGGTCCAACGACGGACATCGTTTTGACCCAAAATTATGATTTTGCCCCTGTTCTAGAATTAGACTTTTGGACAGGCGTTTCCTAGGTATATCTTTTACACCGAGTATGTTTTTTATGTTTGTTTCAACATCCAGGGTTGTTTGGTGATTGTGACATTTCTTGGCTGATATTTTGATTACCTGGACTTGCCACTTTGCACCATCAGGAAAGATACCTTGCCACCCTATTCTGTGATTATTATATTTTTATTTTCAGTTGTATTTTCAACATTTCTTATTTTTTTGATATTTAAACTGTGCGTCCAAGTCACACTTGGGTACAAGCGACTCTATCGATCGTTTTTCACGCTTTTATTTATTTCTCTTGCATTGACTTAGTCTAGTGACCTCCCATTGATGATGAGGTATTGGTATATCTCATACGACATTGACACTTGCTTTACCATATGTTGTGAGTCATATGTTGGACACGTACCCGCGTAGTCGGTTGGCCACCGATACGTATGGAGCGTACGACGGATAGGAGTAACTGCCAATAGAATTGCATGTTAGAAGACTTGGAGGTTACTAGAGGTTCATATCATTCATGGAGATGATGATACTAGGCATTGGGTGGGGAGAACAATACCTAACGTATGGGCTTCTTTGCACTTCCCTGATTACCTGTGCGCTCCTCCGGAGACGCAGGCTCCAGGTACCCTCTGACGTTTTCCAAAGCGTTATGGACGTAGCCCCTTGCACATGATGCCCTCTGACGATCTTCGGACATTACGGACGTAGGCCCCTGGTGCCCTTTACGGGAAATATGCCGATCCCATTTACAGCTAGGGCTCATGCGTCGAAGGATTGTATCTCAACTGCATATTCACAGTAGAATGGTCAGGAACTCGTTCGCATGCATACCTTTTTCTCTTATTATATTATCACAGTTTATATGGCATGGTGTTTTCTTGTATCTTGCTACGTCCCTCTGAGGATCTGGTTATCTCTCCTGGTTTAGACGATTTTCCACAGGAGTACGGAGCGACGTTGGAGCTATCCTACATAGTCTATTCTTTATTTGAGACATTAGCGGACATTATTTTACATCTCTTTTCTTTCTATTTTGCGGAGGTTGGACTCCGATCTTGTGAGACTATTTTTCATAGCTGATTGGAGTGAGCATGTTCACCCGGCTATCTTTTGATACTCTTATTTACTTATTTGGACTCTATTATCTTCTGTGTTGAGCTGTGATGAGATTAGATTTTATTATTCTGGCCTGTGATTATTTTATTTACAGCTTATGTGCATATATGAGGATTCCATATATTAGAGTAGTCTTCGTACATGTGCAGCTGGCATGTTCACGTGCTTGGTCCTATGTATTTTGGGACTGGGGCATTACATATTTTTGTGGTGGCCCATGCAGGTCTACATTAATATTGTTGGGTTACATAACTGTGCCCAATAAGCCTGTATATAGGAATAGGAATATCTCATCCAGAACTACTACTACGCTCCTTGACTTCCAACCTTTTTGAAACTTCCTTGACTATTTGATTTACCTCATATCTAATATTTTCTAATATCAACTTATCTTCCTCGTGCCAACAGTATGCATTTAAGAAGCGGACGCACTTCTGCCTTGGCCCTCACATCTGGTAAAGAGGCTACTCCGGAGGGACAGAATCCTTCCATGACTCCAGCGACACCATACCAGCCAGGACAATCGCAGCGTACTACGACACCGACGACAAAGTACCCAGAGATCGCAGCACCCTCAGACAGCCAGGCTGGACAGACCACTACCTTGCCACCAGAAGGGAATGTACCACTGCCTCCACCATTACCATTCCCTCAGCAGTTTCCTCCCTAGTCGGGACCTCAGATGCCTCCACCACCGACTGATGGGAGCCCTATCTCTCAGTTTATGTACGCCATGATGCAGGCTCAGTGGAAGCAGACTGAGCTGATGAGACAGACGATGATGGCAGCATTAGCTAGACCTCCACCACCACCTCCAGTACCAGCACTATCACCGGCTTTGCATCCTTATGAAGGCTCTATCAAGAATTTCACAGATATGAACCCCAAGGCCTTTAGAGGAACGAAAAAGCCACTAGAGGTGTCACAGTAGCTTATTAGTACAGAGAAGCTACTGAAGGCATCCCAGTTGCCAGCTCGAGATTAGATAACAGTAGTGGACCTACTGCTAGAAGATAATGTTCACCACTGGTAGAAGGCGGAAGAGAGACGATTAGGCACTGGGATCACCTGGAAGCAGTTCTATGATGCATTTTATGAGAGGTTCTTCCCTATCCATGTTCGAGATGGTCTCTATGACCAGTTCCTTCATCTGAAGCAAGGGAATATGACAGTTGATGAGTATGACTCAGAGTTCAATCGCCTGAGTCGATTTGGTACGGGATTGATTTCGATGGAGTTAGAGAAGGCAAGGAGATTTCACCATGAGCTTGCACCAGAGCGCAAGTCTTATACGACTAAACAGTCTCGAGTCTCCCATTCAGTTGTCCTGGAAGAAGCTCGTGCTCAGGAGATTCTTCACAAGGAGCAGCAGCAGACAACGAGACGTCATACACCAGCAGTTACATCAGCCCGAGCTACTCAGAGTAGACCTATTATGAGGGCCACAGGACAGGTCCAGCAGAGGCCCTCACCTTATCAGGAGCCCGTTTGCCATTACTGCGGAAAGCAAGGACATCTCCAAAACGACTGTAGGACTCGTCTTGGGTTGTGCTTGAGATGTGGATCCAATCAGCACATGCTCAAGGACTGTCCGGAGCAACAGGTGATAGTACATGCTCGGCAGAACCCGAGGCCTACAGCCCCAGCTCTTTCAGCACCACGGCCTGTAGTAGGAGCACATCGTCCACCATTGCCTCCCCAAGGCGTACAGTACAACAAGGCCAGAGCTCAGGGCCCAGGACAGAATTATGGACAGGTATTCTCACTTATTGTTGAGGATATAGAAACAAAGGCAGAGGTTATAAAAGGTATGGTTTTAGTTGCATCTTTTCCTGCTATTATATTATTTGATACTGGAGCCACTCATTCATTCATAGCCACTAGTTTTGCCACTAGACACAGCATTCCCATCACACCCTTAGCTAAAAATGTTAGAATCCTCACTGGAGGAGGAGTTGTACCTGTTAGTGGTGTTTGTAGACTTTGTCCTGTAGTGATAAGTGGTAGAGAGATGAGGGCACGACTTCTTATATTCCCTATGCCGATATTTGATGTGGTTCTTGGAATGGACTGGTTGAGCCAGCATTTCGCTCTCATAGGCTGCCATAGGAGCAGTATTATCTTTAGACCACCGAATACGGCAGAGTTTAAGTTCACCAAAGAAGACGGAGAGAGTTGTGATGCACCCGTATCGGGGACTCATATGATGATGCATGACACCCCTCAGCACCTATTATCACCGAGTTCGAGGATGTATTCCCCGAAGAATTGCCAGGACTGTCACCTGACCGTGATATTGAGTTTTCCATTGAGCTTATTCCCGGAGCCGAGCCTATTTCATCTCGAGTATATCGTCTGGCACCCAAGGAGTTGGTAGAGATGAAGACGCAGATTGATGACTTATTAGAGAAGGGATTTATTCATGCTAGTGCGTCACCGTGGGGAGCACCCGTTCTTTTTTTGCCTAAGAAAGATGGGACAGTGTGCATGTGCATCGACTACGGCGCATTGAATGCAGTGACGGTGAAGAACAAGTATCCCTTGTCGTGTATAGACGATCTATTTGATCAATTGAGTGGAGCAAAAGTATTCTCCAAGATTGACTTACGATCAGACTATCACCAATTGAAGGTTCGAAAGGAAGATATTGCAAAGACAACTTTTCGATCATGGTATGGACACTACGAGTTCTTGGTTATGCCTTTCGGTTTGACCAATGCTCCTGCAGTCTTCATGAATTTAATGAACAAGATCTTTTACCAGTACTTGGACAAATTTGTAGTAGTCTTTATAGATGATATCTTGATTTACTCCAAGAGTCAAGAGGAGCATGAGCAGCATCTACGGATAGTTTTAGAGACGTTGAGGAATGAGCAACTTTTTGCGAAGCTTAGCAAGTGTGATTTCTTTCTCAAAGAGGTATCATTTCTTGGTCATATTATTATGGGTGATGGTATATCAGTGGACCCAGAGAAGATTACAGCAGTCAAATCATGGCCCGCTCCCATATCAGCTTCTGAGGTGAGAAATTTCTTCGAACTTGCGGGTTACTACCAACTGTTCGTGGAAGATTTCTCTCGAATAGCGGGGCCTATGACCCGATTAACTTGTAAGGATCATGAGTTTGTATGGACAGAGGAGTGTCAAGCCGTATTTGATAAGTTGAAGAAACGATTGACCACAGCACCGATCTTGACACTACCATCGGGCCCGGAAGGATTTGTGATCTACAACGACGCATCCGGGAATGGATTAGGATACGTATTGATGCAGCACGGTCGTGTAGTAGCATATGCATCACGATAGTTGAGGGTGCACGAGAAGAATTATCCGACCCACGATCTAGAGCTCGCAGCGGTTATCTTTGTTTTGAAGCTATAAAGGTACTACTTGTACGGCAAGAAGGTTGATATCTACACTGATCGTAAGAGCCTCAAGTACGTGTTCACACAAAAGAGTTGAATATACGACAGCGACGTTGGTTGGAGTTGATAAAGGATTACGAGATCGAGCTACATTATCATCCGGGTAAGGCTAATGTCATGGCAGACGCATTAAGCCGCAAGCCCATGGCACAATTTTTGACTATGCAGAAGGAGTTGATTAGAGACTTGGTGCAGCTTGGTATTGAGGTAGTATTGTCTGGAGCAGATGGCGTATTAGCCAACCTCCAAGTGCAATCATCGTTGGTAGAGCGCATCAAGGCAGTATTGTCCAATGATGCTAGATTTAGACGGCTCAGAGAGAGGACTGAAGCAGAAAAGCAGACAGGATTGAGGATCCACCCCGATGGGACATTGCGATGTGGTGATCGCATTTACGTTCCCAATGGAGAGCTACGGCAGGAGCTGATGACAGAGGCTCACAGTTCGACTTACTCTATTCACCCCGGAGGAACCAAGATGTACCGCGACTTACGACAGTATTATTAGTAGCACACAATGAAGTGAGAGATAGCTCGTTTCGTTGCCAAGTGCTTGGTATGTCAACAAGTGAAGGCGGAGCACCAGAGGACGGCCAAATTATTGCAGCCGCTACCCATTCTCGAGTGGAAGTGGGAGCACATCACTATAGATTTCGTCACGGGTTTTCCTCGGAGTCTTAGGGGATGTGGCGCAGTGTTGGTGATTGTGGATAGACTTACCAAGTCAACCCATTTCTTACCTTTTAGAGTGGGCCAGTCGACAGAGATATTGGCAGAAATGTATATGGAGCAGATTATGAGATTACACGGGGTGCCTGTTAGTATCGTGTCGGACCGTGACTCGAGATTTACCTTTTATTTTTAGAGGAGTATGCAAGAGAGTTTGGGCACCCGATTGAAGTTTAGCACGGCATACCATCCTCAGATAGACGGCCAGTCAGAGCGTACTATTCAGACATTAGAGGATATGTTGAGAGCGTATATGCTTGACTTTGGTGGTTCATGGGAGGACCATCTTCATATTATTGAGTTTTTCTACAACAATAGCTATCAAGCGAGCATTCAGATGGCTCCGTTTGAAGCATTGTATGGTAGGAAGTGTCGGTCTCCTATTTTTTGGAGCGACATAGGAGAGCGACAGCTATTGGGTCTCGAGCTGGTCTTGAGCACAGTGGAGACAGTAAAGAAAATTCAGGACCACCTTCGAGCAACGCAGGATCGTCAGAAGCAGTGGGCAGATAATCATCGTCGACCCTTGGAGTTCAAAGAGGGCGACCATGTGTTCTTGAAGATATCCCCCACTAGAGGCACGATTCGATTCGGAGGACGTGGCAAGTTGAGTCCAAGGTACATCGGGCATTTCGATGTCTTGGAACGTGTTGGAGAGGTTGCCTATAGATTGGCCTTGCCACCATCGCTAGAGGGAGTGCATGACGTATTCTATGTATCTCAGCTGAGGAGGTACGTGACGGACAGCAATCATGTGCTTGATCACTCCGAGATCATAGTTGGACCGAGCTTGTCATACGAAGAGCAACCAGTAGGCATTCTTGATCATCGAGTGAAGGTGTTGTGGAATCAATCTATACCATTGGTTCGCATGGCATGGAAGTATCACTCGCCAGGGGAGTCTACGTGGGAGCGCGAGGACAACATCTGAAATTGTTACCCGCATTTGTTTGACAACCAAGATATGCCTTGCCCACATTAATTCCTTAATAGTTCCTTTCTTGCAATGCATTCAACCCCCTACCCTAGTTTAATTTCGAGGACAAAATTTTCTTTAAGTTGGATAGGATGTAAACTCCCATAAATTTATATTTGATTTTTATAAATTAATTATTTTTTTGTTATGCATTTCATAAGTTATGGATTTATTTGCTACTAGTTTATTAGTATAATTAATATATGTGTGTATATGTATATTATTATATGGGTGCATGTTAGTATTTCTATTAAATAAGGAATATAATAAATTCTAGGATTTTTAGGAATTTATTTGTAAATTTTTGAGAAGTTTTTGCTAGCTTATATATATATATATATATATATATATATATATATATATATATATATATATATATATATATATATATATATATATATATATATATATATAAAATATATATATATATATAAAATATATATATATATATATATATATAATTGTAATTGTAAAAAAAAGCAAAGGGGGTACTGTTCTCGTGAACAGTACCCGTACCCCCACGAACCGAGCGGAGCAGAGAAGAATTCGAAAGGAGTTCGAATTCAAACTCTTTCATTCCTACATCAATTTTAATTCAAAAAATTTTACAAAATCCTAACTAGATTTCCCTCTATCTATTCCATCTGAACCCTGACCTAATCCTAGCATCATGAGGATTTTAATTTGATTTAAATTCGGAGATTTAAAAGCCATATATAGGTTTCGGGAAATTGAGTTCTTGGCGAAATCATCCGTCGAACTTCACCCCCAGCCCAAACATCGATTCCAGAACTTCCACCACACCCCCGCACTCATCGTCGACCGCCTGATCGCCGTCGCAGACGACCGAATCGCCGGCCAACTGCTCGAAGCCGACCGAAAAAAGGGGAACACTATGTCTATTTCAGAACCAGGTACCCTATTTTGAATCAGAATTTTTTTGTTTGTGTTCGACGAAAAGTTGATCCATGGACTTCTGTGCGTAGACAACATACCCAACTCTAAACCCTAGCAATTGGAAAATTTTCTAATGCACAGGAAGTCTCGTAAAAGTTTTGGGAAAGTAGAGGAAAATTTCTCGAAAACGAACCCGAGAAAACACCCCAACCCCTGACTTTGGAAGGACAATTTCAGTCCAGATATTAAGAATTTGTAGGAAACAATTTAGACAGTCCAAGTTAACATATACGAGATGAAAACCCATCTGTTAGATTCAATTTTTATGTAATGTACAGGAAGTTACGGATCGATGAACTTGGGAGAAAAACTATTTTTAAAACATTGAAATTTTAGAATTTTGTCCGATACGGCGTACGCCCCAATAATCCGGGCGACGTGGTTGCACGCTATATGCATCGAAAGACGCATATGGACGTTGTCAACGTGTGGGAACTGGCGGAATTCAGTTTCGTTGTGTGTGCGCGACGAAATCAGTCCGTATCCGTCAAGATACCCCCGTATCACCAATTTGGAAACTTTGCCCTAACTTCGTGTACAGTCGTCAATTCAAGACGAAACTTGCGCCAACAGGTCCGGATCAAAATTCTGGTCCTGTGTGCCAAGTTTGGTTCGATTCTGAGAAGGTCGAATCGAAACCCTTTTTGGCGGGCCCGCGACCCACTCAAACGGGCGATTTTGTACACGGCTCATCGGAATCCAAAACTGGACATACCTTTGAGTTCCTCTCCTCAAACTGAATCTGTAGACATGTAGTTTAACGACTTTAGAGACCATAGACTTTGGCACGCGTTTCGGTGCAAAGCGGGTCCAACGGCGGACATCGTTTTGACCCAAAATTATAATTTTGCTCCAGTTCCAGAATTAGACTTTTGGACAGGCATTTTCTAGGTATATCTTTTATACCGAGTATGTTTTTTATGTTTATTTCAGCATCCGGGGTTGTTTGGAGATTTTGACATTTTTTGGCTGACATTTTGATTACCTGGACTTGCCACTTTGTACCATCAGGCAAGATACTTTGCCACCCTACTCTGTGATTATTATATTCTTATTTTTAGTTGTATTTTTAGCATTTCTTATTTCTTGATATTTAAACTGTGCGTCCAAGTCACACTTGGGTGCAAGCGACTCTATCGGTCGTTTTTCACGCTTTTATTTATTTCTCTTGCATTGACTTAGTCTAGTGACCTCCCATTGATGATGAGGTATTGGTATATCTCATACGGCCTTGACACTTGCTTTACCACGTATTGTGAGTCATATGTTGGATACGTACCCGCGTAGTCAGCTGGCCACCGATACGTATGGAGCGTGCGACGGATAGGAGTAACTGCCAATAGAATTGTATGTTAGAAGACTTGGCGGTTACTAGAGGTTCATATTATTCATGGAGATGATGATACTAGGCATTAGGTGGGGAGAACAATACCTGATGTATGGGCTTCTTTGTACTTTCCTGATTACCTGTGCGCTCCTCCGGAGACGCAGGCTCCAGGTGCCCTCTGACGTTTTTCATAGCGTTATGGACGTAGCCCCTTGCACATGATGCCCTCTGACGATCTTCGAACATTACGAACGTAGGCCCCTGGTGCCCTTTACGGGAACTATATCGATCCCATTTACAGCCAGGGCATATGCGTCAAAGGATTGTATCTCAACTACATATTCACAGTAGAATGGTCAGGAACCCGATCGCATGCATACCTTTTTCTCTTATTATATTATCACAGTGTATATGGCATGGTGTTTTCTTGTATCTTGCTACGTCCCTCTGAGGACCTGGTTATCTCTCCAGGTTTAGACGATTTTCTACAGGAGTACGGAGCGGCGTTGGAGCTATCCTACATAGATGACGAGGCAGTTCCTACTGATTTCTAGTCTATTCTTTATTTGAGACATTAGCGGACATTATTTTACATCTTTTTTCTTTCTATTTTGCGGTGGTTGGACTCCGATCTTATGAGACTATTTTTCATAGCTGATTGGAGTGAGCATGTTCACCCGGCTATTTTTTGATACTCTTATTTATTTATTTGGACTCTATTATCTTCTGTATTGAGCTGTGATGAGATTAGATTATATTATTCTGGCATGTGATTATTTTATTTACAGCTTATGTGCATATATGAGGATTCCATATATTGGAGTAGTCTTCGTACATGTGCAGCTGACATGTTCACGTGCTTGGTCCTATGTATTTTGGGACTGGGGCATTACACGGGGCTGGTACTGATGATTGGGATATATGTCCATAAGATCTCTTTCGTCCTTCGCTTCTATCTATAATCCTCTGCGAAGTATATTTATGCCTCTTCGCTGATCGCAAGACGGCATCAAACATCTGGTGCTCAAACTCCTCCACTGATATAATGATCTCTAGGTGGACTCCCTGTTGGAATCGTTGCGCTCGGTCTAATTCGATTGCCACCAGGGTGGGAACAAATCGACTAAGTCTAGAAAACTTGGCCGCATATCCATCTACCGTCCTTCCCATCTGCTTGAGATTAGTGAATCTCGTCTGCAGATCATACCGAGCTACTGCGTCAAAATACTTCGTCTGGAACTTGTCGCTGACTACCGCCTACAAAACAGGCGTCGCCAAACCCACTGCTAGCATCACCCACCAGGTGCGGGCTAAGTCCAATAATTGCAGGCGCACAACGACCACCTTCTCATCCTCAGGAATCCTAGCTGCTTTCAGGATAAACTTTCTGTGTCCTGAAGCCATGCATCAGCAGCAATAGCATTATCAGTTCCGTTAAAGAAATGAGGGTTCATGCGCTTGAAGTTGTTGATTGCATTGTTCCCTTGGTAACCAACTCTGCCCAAGGCATCTTATACTGTCTGGTGTAGGGCATCGCCCCGACGATCTTGTGATGTAAGTAATTCCCGAATGAGTCCCACCAGGATTCTATTGTCAGGTTCTGCTGCCTGGAATGGCTGAACCGGTGGCTCTTGACCCCCGGAAGGCATGACTCTGGAGGCTACCCCTGAGTGCTGGACTTGGTCCCCAGGTTTCTGCTGGTTAACTGGAGGTGCTCCATCGGGCTGATCGATAGGACCAGGAACAATACCACTGAAGAAATGACAGAGGAAACAATAAGGAAGGACCAAGATAGATCGAGGATATAAGCATGTGATCAGGTCAAGATTTTAGAAAGATTAGAAGACACGAGTAGAGATCAAGGGCGAGTGCTGATTGAGACATCTATTCGGTAAAATCCCCACACATCTTAATTTACAAGACCTGCATGGGCCACCACTTAAACCGTGTCACGCCCCAGAATCAGAATACTGGAGAGCGGGGGATAGACACAGCCAGCTACGTATATTGAAGTGCAACCCACCTCGCAATACGGTCACGACTGTCTAGATGCATGAGGGTTTATCTACAGGCCATCAGTCTCTTAAGGTTAAGAACAAGCCTAGTGTCTCAATCTCAAGCAAGTAAATACATGTTACAAGATGATAGATCATCAGACATACAAAGTAAGGCATCCCAAACATTAGATATTCAGATGATCATGAAGATAGTCATACAAAATACGAAGACGAGCAAGAGTTTCAGTCATACATGATCAACCCTAGGATTTGTCAATCATGTTACAGCCCTTAGGCAGACAAGAAATATTAGTATTCAATACGAGCTAACACTTGCTCGGCGGCTAAACGTCTCAAAAGAATAATTTACAATAGAGTGGGAGAGCAAAAGACCCACTCATTGCGAGGATTTCTTCTTGTGTTCACCATCTGGCAGGAAGGCTAGAAAATCTTCGAGAGCTACTCTAAAATCTGGCCATACAAAACCAGCTGGGTCAGACCCCTGAAAGAGCAAGTGCCACAAGGGAGGCTTCACTTAAGAACTAAAACCAGCATGTCAGTACATAAACAAGAATAATAACAAGAAGACATGAAATGTAAATAAGGCAACAAATGAAGAGAGGACGAGGAACTATTCCGGAAGCCAGGTTACAATCCTTAAACCAAACAAGGACCGGAGTTGTAACCCTTCGCCTGAACAGAACCGGGTCTCTAGCCATTTAATGCAAAGAGTAAAGCATAAACAAGCATGTCCTGAGATAGCCATGTACTGGATCTAGACAAGACTAGACAGGATTAGACTCCATCCAACATTCACGGCCAAGCAAAGAGTACGGCTTGATACTTTAACTAACTAGAGTTATCACAAGCTTAGTTACTAGCAAGATGCAATGAGATATTCCAACAGCCACAAGCCCTGCAGACTTAATCCAGGTTATCCAGTTGCAAGTTGAGATAGTTGGATTAGGTGACTTGGAGGTACAACACATGACAGTGTACTGAAAATGTGTCATACTCGACGGCAGGTTACAAGTCCAATTAAAGCGCCCAGATAACGGGACTGCCTGTAAACCCCCTAAATTTTTACAACGTTTTTTTTTAATTTGGTATTTATCTTGTACTTCGTATCTGCACGTCGCATACGAGTTCGCATTGTTGTATTTGCGTAGTGTACGAGATTTGCGTTTCGTATTTGCTCGACGAGTACGAATATGTGTCGAGGTACATATTTCAGAGAAAAAATATTTTATTATAAATTTTATTTTATATAGGAAAAGTACATGTTCAAACAAATCTGATAAATATTTTTATTTTTATAAAAGAGTTATTTTATGAATTAATATTTAAGTAATTATCATGATTTTTGAAATTTATTATTATCATATTTTAGTAATTATGAAAAATATATTTTAAATCTCGTTTGATTTAATATTGGATAAATTTTGATAAATGGTATTAAATCAATTGTACCGAATGTTTTCAAAATAAGTTTTGAATTAAATATGAGATTTAGCTTAGTAAACCAAAATCTTGATGTAAATTATTTGAACTATGTTTAAAGTAATTTAAATTAAGAAATGGTATTATCTATGGTGGAATTTAAATCCTCCCAATCCTTATCCTAATGAGATTCTCCCCTCCTATAAAAGAAAAGGTACCTGCCCTCTCTTTCTTCCATGAATTTTTGTAACCATCCAAGTGCCGTACATCGTGTCCGTGCCAATTCCCATCCACTATAACTTCTCCATTACAAATACATTATTCCTTAGTGTCCGACATCTCCAGACACACCCAATCCGTGTCACGCAAGACACCACCACTCCATCCCTTTCGTGTCGGATATCCCCGATACGACAACACCATAAACCACCTGACTCCGCTCTCCTCACTTGACCAGCAGTACCACCGGACTTCCTCTATCTCCGCCACGACAGCCGATCCACCACAGCCCCGTCTCCATCTACGGCCTCGGCTGAACCCAACCCCTACACCACTATCAAACTCATCACTGGCATCCCCGCCACGGCCAACACACCACCGTCTACATCTACGGCCTCGGCTGAACCCAGCTCCTATACCACCATCAACCTCATCACTGGCATCCCCGCCACGGCCAACACACCGCCCCTACACCACCATATCGCCCCTGGCTTCGGCCATCTCCCGACCCAGACCCCCGCACTCACTACGATCACAGCCCCAATTTCGTACGTCATCCACTACTAGCGCCATCCCACGACCGCTCATCGCCACCTACGACAACTCCTCCTCCTCATCTCTTCCCAAACCCAGCAATCCCATCACCATTATCGGCACCATCGCTGGAAACCCCAAAACCGTCAAACACCATCCCCATCACAACAAAAAAAAAGAAAGGAAAATAATTGAAACCTTACCACCGTGACCGTGCATCGTCGGCATCCGCCTCCGTTGGCCGATCCGCCACCGGACTACACATCCAGGCGCTCAGCCCCACCGTTGAACTCCGGCCAACGTACGTATCCATATCTCGCCACCAGCCGCCGAGGCTCAGATCCGTCGTGCCCGACCCCGGGTGCGCCATCCCAGCCGAACTCCGTGCCGCTCGCAACGAGCCACTGTCGTGCCGCCTTCCCGAGCGCCGCCTTCCGGTGAAGCCTCCGCGCAAGTCGGCAGCCACCGATGGAACTCCCAATCGCTCCCCATATAAGCCTTATCTTCCTCTCCTTTTCCCCGCTCTTCCCTCTTCTCAACTACTCTCTCTCCACTCCCTTTCTTTCTTTCATCCTTACTTTTAAAGAACAGTAGACATATGTTGTTGTTATTATTATTATTATTATTATTATTATTATTATTATTATTATTATTATTATTATTATTATTATTATTATTATTATTACATATAAGTATACATTGTTAAAAGGTTTATTAATATAATTAGTATTATCTTTAATATTGTGTTGCATTAAACAAATAAATATATAATAAATTCTAAATTTTGGTAACAAAAGCATATTGGTGCTTGACTATGTATGTAATTTAAAACTGATTTCAGAACGTAAATATTTTACTATATTATTGACATTTTAAAATATAGTCTTCGACCTAAATCCTACTTTGATTCAAATTTGATTCTCTCCCTAAAACGATTTTTAGAATATTTTGACTAAGTATAAATATAGCTTCCTACATCAAACATTATTTTGATAAACTTAGAGTTAGCCCAAAAAAAACTAATTTTTGAAAGTATAGTTTTTCTAAAATTTATTTTAAATAATAAAATCTAGTTCATATATTATAGATAAAACATAACATAGGTACTTATTTTCGCAAATTCTCTTGTGTTATCATCGATGATCGTGACTGATCATATTTTCTATTTTTTTATAAATTCCTACCCCTAAACATAGACCGCGGCTATTGGACAATCAAGACTTGTTGGATCATCGCACCATGCCAGGCGACACACCAGGCAAGATACCTTGCCATAATTTACTGTTTATAATTAGTCTGCATTTAATTTGTTGCATATCACTGTGTATTTATTTTTAGTTTTCTTTAGTTGTACCATTATTACAGTTCCTGATTTACTGCCTGCTCAGTGATATTAGCTGTATCTTGTTAATTATCCTTTGATTGCATGTGGACCTAGAGTTAGGAGACTCCCATTAGTTTAGCACATCTACATAAACTTTGACACAGAGGTGGCACGAGATGTGTGAGTTGTGAATAGCATATAGCATACGGACGTGCGTGTTGGCTGATTACTGATACGTATGGGACGTGCGTTAGGTCTAACTATCAATAGATTTACATTAGAAGACTTGACGGTTAGTAGTGTTATATGGTCGTGGATGCGACTTAAATAAGAGCATTGGATGGGGAGAACAGTACCTGACGTATGGGCTTCTTTATATTTTCCTCATTACTTGTGCGCTCCTCCGGAGACGCAGGCTCCAGGTGCCCTCTGACATTTTCCAGAGCGTTATGGACATAGCCCCTTGCACATGATGCCCTCTGACGATCGTCGAACGTTACGGACATAGGCCCCTGGTGCTCTATATGGGGACTATATCAATCCCATTTACAGCCAGGGCTCATGCGTCGAAAGGATTGTTTCTCAACTGCATGTTCACTTTAGTACGGTTAGGTTACCTCATTAATGTTTTGTCACTTACCTTTATTTGTGATATGTTTTATATTCAGTATTTATATGTCATGTTGTTTATATTATCTTGTTACGTCCCTCTGAGGACCTGGTGAATTTTCCAGATGTGTCTTTGTGGTTTTTGCAGGTGCTCTAGCCAAGGCCATATTTTACTCCCTTCCTCCGAGGTGATTGCATTTGGATCGCCTTCGTATTGCTCGATAAAAACTCATTTATTATGTATCTCTCTTTCTAGTTGGTAGAGGATTTGTCTCCGCCCAACAACTTATAAACGATGATTCATGAGTTATTATAAATTCTTTATTCTTTATTTGTGGATAAGATTAGTGTCGTGGTGTACTGTATTTTACAGCTTATGTACACATACGACGGTCCATATACCTCGTATGTATACAGCTGGCAAGTCGACGTACTTAGTCCTAAGTATTTTGGGACTGGGGCGTTACATATTTTTTTGTGGTGGCCCATGCAGGTCAAGTTTATCACTTCGATTACGTTATTGTACCCATGTGAGCCTGCAGATACGATTAGAATCTAGGATCTCATCCATACACTTGACATTCTTTCTTGACTCCAAACTTCGAACTCCCGTTTGCCTTCCTTGAGTTTCATCCAGCTTGAACTCTTTCTACCGTGAATTCTTATTTTTCGTATATAGTGACAGCTAGGAAGATGACTACACTACTATATGCTCATAGGTCAACCACATGACTAGAAGGATTACATTGACAATTAATATGCATTGAGGTTCTATTTGAGTTATAAAGGCATTTATTTTCTAAAAGTGTGATCTTAAGGATTAGTTAATTCCAAGTTGGGTAGCAGCATATTAGCGCCATCAAAGGATAGTTATTTTGATATTACAAGGTGTACATACAAAAGGATAGCTAGGTCGAGAAAAAAAATTGATTTGATTTTGAGTTCTGAATTATTGAGTTATAGCTATACATCTTTGGAGGGATATAAATTTAGTTAAGATGAGTTTCATTTCTACCATCAAAAGGAGGAGATTGTTGAATTCAAATTTTTAAGAGAGACTAATAAATATTTTTAGGAAATTTCAATTATGATGATAGAAGATTGAGTTATGAAGGTATATTGTTAGTTTTCGAGATTTATCGAACATTGAAGACGGACTTTTATTTTGGTACCTATGGATGTATTGTACATTGACCAATAAATACAAATTTGTAATAAGAAGATTTTAACTTTTACTTGGGCCAAACTGGTTGAAGGTTTTGGAATTTTAATTTTAGAAGAAATTATAACTTGGGAAGATATATATATATATATATATATATATATATATATATATATATATATATATATATATATATATATATATAAGTGAGCTAGTATAATGGAGATTATGAAATTCAAAATTTGAGACTATTTGAAATTCTATGACGAGATAGAGGAAGTTAGAGTACATTTATAATCATATTTGTTTTTGTTAAATTTTTAAGGAAACGTGGTACGAAAGTATTTTTTGGAAAGAACAATTTATGATAAGAGAGATTACATGAATATTGATGATATCAAAGGATTAAGGTGTTTATTACCTACTTATGAGGTTGCCCCTTTTTAAGGTTAATATTAGGGTTGATCGAGCTTAGTCATTGATTGGTTGTCATATACATGATCGTAATCTAAACTGAAACCATCGAATTTTTCTGTTCTAGTCGATCAAATGACATATTGCCATTGAAATGTCGCTCGCCTCTTCGTCGAATATTTTGTTTGCATTTTCGTCCCAAGAAGATCTCGTACATCTATTCGAATAAACTCTTTCCATCCCCTTCGTCCTACCTGCCCTAATTACTCCTAAATTTCGAGGACGAAATTCTTTTAAGTTGGGTAGGATGTAAACCCCCTAAATTTTTACTATACTTTTTTTTTAATTTGGTATTTACCTTGTACTTCGTATCTGCACGTCGTATACGAGTTTGCATTGTTGTATTTGCGTAGCGTGTGAGATTTGTGTTTCGTATTTGCTCTACGAGTGCGAATATGTATCGAGGTACTTATTTTTAAAAAAAACATTTTATTATAAATTTTATTTTATATAGGAAAAGTACATGTTCAAGTAAATGTGATAAATATTTTTATTTTTATAAAAGAGTTATTTTATGATTTAATATTTAAGTAATTATCATGATTTTCGAAATTTATTATTATCATATTTTAATAATTATAAAAAAGATATTTTAAATCTCGTTTGATTTAATATTGGATAAATTTTGATAAATGGTATTAAATTAATTGTACCAAATGTTTTCAAAATAAGTTTTGAATTAAATATGAGATTTAGCTTAGTAGCCCTAAATCTTGATGTAAATTATTTGAACTATGTTTAAAGTAATTTAAATTAAGAAACGGTATTATCTATAGGGGAATTTAAATCCTCCCAACCTTATCCTAATGGGATTCCCACCTCCTATAAAAGGAGAGGTACTTGCCCTCTCTTTCTTCCATGAATTTTTGCAACCATCCAAGTGTCTTGCATCGTGTCCGTGCCAATTTCCATCCACTAAAACTTCTCCATTACAAATACATTATTCCTTTGTGTCCGACATCTCCGGACACACTCAATCTGTGTCACGCAAGACACCACCACTCCATCCCTGTCGTGTCGGACATCTCCGACACGACAACACCACAAACCACCCGACTCCGCTCTCCTCACCTAACTAGCAGTACCACCGGACTTCCTCCATTCCCGCCACGACAGCCGATCCACCACAGCCTCGTCTCCATCTACGGCCTCGGCTGAACCCAGCCTCTACACCACCATCAACCTCATTACCGGCGTCCCCGCCACGGCCAACACACCACCCCTGCACCACCAGATCGCCCCTGGCTTCGGCTATCTCCCGACCCAGACCCCCGTACTCACCACGATCACCGTCCCAATTTCATAGGTCATCCACTACCAGCGCCATCCCACGGCCGCTCACCGCCACCTACGACAACCCCTCCTCCTCCTCTCTTCTCCAAACCCAGCAACCCCATCTCCATCATCGACACCATCGCTGGAAACCCTAAAATCGTCAAACACCATCCCTATCACAACAAAAAAAAGAAGAAGAAGGGAAAACAATTGAAACCTCACCACCATGACCGTGCATCGCCGGCGTCCGCCTCCATTGGCCGGTCCGCCACCGGACTACACATCCAGGCGCTCAGCCCCACCGTTGAACTCCGACCAACGCACGCGTCCAGATCTCACCACTGGCCGTCGAGGCTCATATCCGCCGTACCAGACCCCTGGCGTGCTATCCCAGCCGAGCTCCGACCACTAATCCGGGTGGACTGCTCCGCATCGCTCGCAGCGAGCCACTGCTGTATCGCCTTCCCGAGCGTCGCCCGCCGGTGAAGTCTCCGCCTCCATACAAGTCGACAGCCGTCGATGGAACTCCCAATCGCTCCCCATGTAAGCCTTCTCTTCCTCTCCTTCTTCCCGTTCTTTCCTCTTCTCAACTACTCTCTCTCCACTCCCTTTCTTTCTTTCATCCTTACTTTTAAAGAACAGCAGACATATACTTTTATTATTATTATTATTATTATTATTATTATTATTATTATTATTTTTTTTTTTTTTATTTTTATTTTTATTTTATTTTATTATTATTATTATTATTATTATTATTATTACATATAAGTATACATTTTTAAAAGGTTTATTAATATAATTAGTATTATCTTTAATATTGTGTTGCATTAAACAAATAAATATATAATAAATTCTAAATTTTGGTAACAAAAGCATATTGGTTCTTGACTATGTATGTAATTTCAAATTGATTTCAGAACGTAAATATTTTACTATATTATTGACATTTTAAAATATAGGCTTCGACCTAAATCCTACTTTGATTAAAATTTGATTCTCTCCCTAAAACGATTTTTAGAATATTTTGACTAAGTATAAATATAGCTTCCTACCTCAAACATTATTTTGATAAACATAGAGTTAGCCCAAAAAAAACTAATTTTTGAAAGTATAGTTTTTCTAAATTTATTTTAAATAATAAAATCTAGTTTCATATATTATAGATAAAACATAACATAGGTACTTATTTTTGCAAATTCTCTTATGTTATCATCGATGATCGTGACTGATCATATTTCCTATTTTTTCGCAAATTCCTACCCCTAAACATAGACCGCGGCTATTGGACAATCAAGGCTTGTTGGATCATCACACCATGCCAGGCGACACACCAGGCAAGATACCTTGCCATAATTTACTGTTTATAATTAGTATGTATTTTATTTATTGCATATCACTGTGTATTTATTTTCAGTTCCTTTAGTTGTACCATTATTACAGTTCCTGATTTACTGCCTACTCAGTGATATTAGATGTATCTTGTTAATTATCCTATGATTGCATGTGGACCTAGAGTTAGGAGACTCCCATTAGTTTAGCACATCTACATAAACTTTGACACAGAGGTGGCACGTGATGTGTGAGTTGTGGGTAGCATATAGCATCCGGACTTGCGTGTTGGCTGATCACTGATACGTGTGGAACGTACGTTAGGTCTAACTGTCAATAGATGTACATTAGAAGACTTGACGGTTAGTAGTGTTATATGGTCATGGATGCGACTTAAATAAGAGCATTGGGTGGGGAGAACAGTAGGAGCGATCGTCCTCGCTAAGACGTGATGCCGCACGAGCCTAGACTGCGCTCGTGCAAGACAGTTCCATAACGGCCGATTATATCGGCGGCAACGGGGTCATCGCACAGAAGTCCCAAGCAGAAATATTGAACATGCAGCAAAAATTTAAAGGCAAAACACAAGTTATTCAAAAAGAACTCTTTATTGATATTGAACATTCAGATTACAATAGGCGCAAGGCCTTGATTACAAGTCTCTCGTGCTCACTTTTATCTCATTATACAAGTTACTCTGCTCTCTCTCTCTCTCATCTCTCGATTTTAATGCTTGAGCCAGCGGAAGCTTCGGAAGGCGACGTCCATACATTATGTCCTGTATAAGTCTTCGATTCCACGTGGCCACACGCTTTGAATCGCCAAGGAACTCCGTACCTCGACGCATCCAAGCGAGCTCCGCGCCATGAGCTTCTACCTGTGTCTGCACATGGAAACTGTGTGGGTGTCAGTACTCAACTGTACTGGTGGAGTGAGCTCCTCGCCCACCCATACAAAACTGACACGTTCATTTACTTTGTGCATTACAAGTCCCTTTACGATTGTCTTTCTAGTCTTACCTTAGGATCAGTTTTAAGACTTGACGTCTAACCAACTCCTTATGCGACGACATAGTCGTGCTATCATGTCAACGTATAATTCGATCGAGGCAGTGCCTCAACGCTTGCGTACTCGACCAAACTTTAATTCGGGACGGCAGGGTCGTGCCATACTCCATTCGTGACTTCAACATATTCGGGACGGTGCTTTACCGAGGAGCAACTTATGCAAACTCGGCCGTGCCAAGACTTTCACTTAAACTCAAGTCCTCTAGACCAATTCTCGTGTGCGATCGACGTCAAGGGGACGACTCATACAGGTCGTGCCTCTAGACCTTGCTTAAACTTATTTGTGCATCAAGATTGAGGCCGTGCCTAACGACTCCCTCACTTAGCCAACTTTTACATTACGGTCCTTTCGACTTAAAGTGATGGCACTCGACTTAACTTATGCAAACTTAGGCCAACAATGCCGATACGCGAAAGCCAATACGCGAATGCCAACATTGATACGCGAAAGCCAATACTTGATATACGAAAGCCTTGCTTAGTGCCGAAGCACGTGTCTTGCTGACATAAGCTATAACTCATTCCTTCTGTGCTAATACAAGGTTGGCACTAACGGAATTACATCTTGTTGACTTGATACATGTCGTGCTAGACTGTCTCATGATTCGACCGACGTCGTGCTAGTACTTGACGCTATCCAAAGGCAAACACGTGGATTACCGCTCTTGCCGACACATCTACATGAGTGATCACTAGCAATGTCAAGCTATTTTGGATCAAGGTTCGTGGGATATCGGCTCGTCCCTACACGGGTAGCTAGCCCGGAGGAGCCAAAGACTCCCATGCGGTTATCCAGTATCCTACTTTAAGCTCCAATCGCTTCTCCCGGGCCGACGTGATCCCGGTGCCCCGACAATCACTTGAGAAGACTTCACCTTGTCGACAAGTTGTTCAATGACCATGCAAGACTCAACTCGATCTACCAATCCTTCTTTAACATGACCGTGCTTTCCTTCTTTCTATCGAGACTCCCAAATAGTGGGACCGATCTCGGCAACAACCAGTCGCATGGACTTCCTTTGTCTGTGGCATGCTTTTCACTAGACCGATCGTGGCTCGTGCCTTAGACAGACCTGGTTCTATAGGCGACGCTATCACTCAAGTCATATACTTTATACGACGAGCCATGTTCTCAAGGGACTACGCGACTTGACAACCACAAATAGAGCAGGACAGTGCTAGAAATGGCTTCGATAGCACAATATAAATCTTGTCTAACTTATTCGGGCGACGACTCGATGAGCAAAGGCTACGCCGAGCTCTGCGTCGAGGGAACGTGCTATGCACGGGGTCGACTTGAACAACCAAGTTCTCGAATGCCTAGACTTAAGCCAACCAGCCGTGCAAGATGACTTAACCCACGGGACGTACGAAGGCTATGCCAAGCCTTGGACGACGGGACCGTACATACATTTTCAAGCATTCATGCGGGCGATGCCAATGACTTAGGCCAATACAAGCGTTGGGGCAAAACGACGAGACAGTGCATGCTTTATCAAGCATTCAAGTGGACAACGCCTATGACTTAGGCCAATTCGAGCATTGGAACAACACGATGGGACCGTGCATGCTTTGTCAAGCATTCACGCAGGCGACGCCTATGACTTAGGCCAATTCGAGCGTTGTGGCAACTTATCAACTTAGGCCAACTTCCTTCTCCCAAGCCACGGGATGAAGGATCGAGTGTCATTTTAAAAGCACGCTGAGCCAACTTCTAAGCAGACCGTGGGACCATTTTTCATGTTCTAAGACATTCCGACGGGTCAAAATTATTCCCTTAGCTATGTGGATGCGTCTCTTTTATTAACAATCCTAACTTGTGTAAGTTGAAAACATGCGAGTTATTAAGTAAAGGCTAAGATGAGGCGAGTTCACCGAAACTACCCCACCTGAGCGAGGAGTCGCCTCGACCGAGCGAGCCTTCGAGCAGCGTTGCATGGCTAAGTCCGAACGCCGTCGGCATTTCGATTCCTCCGATTGACTTTGCGGGACGGGGTACTATATCATACACCACTCAGAAAAAGTCTCATCCTCGAGACTTTTCTGAAGGCAAGCCATCCTACCATTTCTATGGCCAAGACTTAGTCGTGTCTAGACACGAAACTATAACAGTCATGCGGGGCACGCCATAATTTATCATATACACTCCGCCTATGCATTTCCTTGATTCCGAGCCACGCTCGCATGACTATCAACCTTTCTATTAACATGATTTCAAAATCCTCGACCATTTCCATTCTTCAAGTCTTGCTTGAATTCAATGCATCACTTGGTTGGATCGTACACGCATTCCAGACATCTCCAAAATACATGCATTCACCAAGCCGTATGACAAAGAATTCGTCGTTCTCACTCGAGTCGCATCGTGCACATACTCAAGCGTCCCTGAAATATATGCATGTCAGCCGAGTCTCATGAGTAGGGTTTCCTATATTCGTGATTCACGCTATCCATCCATACCAATCCTCAAGATCAATCTTTCGATTGCTAACACTGGAAACAGGGCGTCTCGCCTAACCGCTAGGCCATCTTTTCGAGGCTAAGTCAATGTCAGGATTAGAATCATAGTTCTCCAACAATAATGCCAACACTGACCCTAATCCTAGGGTCAAACCAAAGTCGGTAGTACGGGATTTTTTACCCAAGCTCGCGTCACTCAGATTTTTAAACATTGAGCACGATCACATATTCGCATCAATACATTCGTTGCGCGTATTCGAATCCATTCAAATCACCAATTCTAACCAATTCATGTATTCGATCACGAGGTCGTCTAGCTTTGACAATATGTTGCGCCCGAATCTCACGCGAGTCCGATTATCTATGGTGGTTCATGAATCACCATGCAACGCTCCTGCGGAATAACCATTCTCATCGGGACGTAACTCTTGTTTGAGTCTAGACTAATTCATTTTTGATACGCGAATTGGACCTACGCAATCCTCAAATTCGACCATCACGCACGCTAAGTCATTCTCGAGTCCACCTTCGCGTCAAACCACAAATCGAAGCACATAAATTGCCACGCCATGCTAGTTCAATCACCCCCGCTGTATGAATCACCATACCAGCGCTCACGCGGAGTCATTGCCCTAATCGGCGTGACGCATGTGCAAGGCTGGAGTTGCGCTCGCATAAGAAAATAATGTCAATATTGTGGTTATCGACGAAGCAAATCCAAATATTTTGTTTTCGTCCAAGCCAATATCTCAATTGATAGTCTGTTCATCATTCGTTCAACTAGAAAATCCTCGAGCCAAGTTTATCTTTTCCTCGACACATTTCAACATCTCAAGTATAGCATCCATTGGAACAATGATATTTGTACGATCGTCATTCGCCGAGTTAGAGTACCCCCGAGTTATCGCATATCGATCTTTGATACGCCTCAATACCATCGACGATATGCGTAACCTGATGATCTTTCTTTGCAACCAATTTTGAGTCGTACGACTGATGCTATTGTCCGAACTGGATATTCCAGAATCTCCTCGATATTCAAGATCAAGTTCGATCACTATTCCTCAAGCTAGTTTCAAGATCGTTGTCCAAAACTCAAGTCACATTTCTTTTGATGCAATCCAAAATCGTAAGCACAATCCGCTAGGTTTCTTCGATCAAGACATTCACTTTTATTCATCGTTTCGAATTATTTTCTAACTCGCATTGCACATTGACAAGTTGTCCGAACGATATCTCGTTCGGGACATTCGAAGTCACGACCAACTAAGCGTGACGCGTTCTAAGGCTTTGCGCGATTGTATCGCCTCGCCGACATACTCGCCGTTACTCGTAATCCTCAATTTTGCTCGAATGATTTCTAAGAAAATACATACACCACTTGGATTCGAGCCATCCGATCTAGCCTACAATCATGTTTCGTATTCACTTGATATCACATCCTTCAAATTCGTTCGACGGATCCTTAGCGTAATCGCTCACGTCATGTCGACGTACTAAGTCGTTCGCACTATTCCTTAAAATCCAAATCAATCATCCGTGCACGTCTAAGCGTTAGTTCGATAGCGTTCCTATCGATATACACTCTAAGTGTAACTCCGTTCCCGATCGAGCGATACTTAATATTGCTCGCGACTCGTTTGCACCATAAGGTCAAGGTGCGCGACGCGCGGTACAACTTAGCCAAAAGGCCGTGTGCATAGCTATCCCGTGTGAACTATATTCGAGTTTATATGATCAATTGCTAGGGTCATCGTAGGACTAGTTGGGCAAGCATACGACTTGCTAACTTTAGCACGAGTTTTCTGTCAAGACAAGTTTGACACCGTTCGGCACAAAGGCCTACCGATGTTTCCGACGATGGCCTATCGATGCGTTCGATTGAACGCATGCACGAGCTTTTGAAAATATTTAGACTTATTATATGGACATGCCGAGGGACATTCGAGAGAGAGCGCATACTTCTTTATCCATGAACGAGCTTTCAAAACTGAGAAATTCAACTTGAAGTCCAAGGACGTAAAGCCGTGCTCTGATACCATTATGTCACGCCCCGCTCCCGTAGGAGCGATCGTCCTTGCTAAGGTGTGATGCCGCACGAGCCTATATTGCGCTCGTGCAAGGCAGTTCCATAACGGTCGATTATATCGGCGGCGACGGGGTCGTCGCACAGAAGTCCCATGCAGAAACATTGAACATGCAGCAAAAATTTAAAGGCAAAACACAAGTTATTCAAAAAGAACTCTTTATTGATATTGAACATTCAAATTACAATAGGCGCAAGGCCTTGATTATAAGTCTCTCGTGCTCACTTTTCTCTCATTATACAAGTTACTCTGCTCTCTCTCATCTCTCGATTTCAATACTTGAGCGAGCGAAAGCTTCGGAAGGCGACGTCCATACATTATATCCTGTATAAGTCTTCGATTCCACGCGGCCGCACGCTTTGAATCGCCAAGGAACTCCGTGCCTCGACGCATCCAAGCGAGCTCCGTGCCACGAGCTTCTACCTGTGCCTGCATATGGAAACTGTATGGGCGTCAGTACTCAACTGTACTGGTGGAGTGAGCTCCTCGCCCACCCATACAAAACCGACACGTTTATTTACTTTGTACATTACAAGTCCCTTTACGATTATCTTTCTAGTCTTGCCTTAGGATCAGTTTTAAGACTTGACGTCTAACCAACTCGTTATGCAACGACATAGTCGTGCTATCATGTCAACGTGTAATTCGATCGAGGCAGTGCCTCAACGCTTACGTACTCGACCAAACTTCAATTCGGAATGGCAGGGTCATGCCATAGTCTATTCGTAACTTTAACATATTCGGGACGGTGCTTCGCCGAGGAGCAACTTATGCAAACTCGGTCGCGCCAAGACTTTTACTTAAACTCAAGTCCTCTAGACCAATTCTCGTATGCGATCGACGTCAAGGGGACGACTCGTGCAGGTCATGCCTCTAGATCTTGCTTAAACTTGTTCGTGCATCAAGATTGAGGCCGTGTCTAACGACTCCCTGACTTAGCCAACTTTTACATTACGGTCCTTTCGACTTAAAGTGATGATGTCACTCCCCAATCCCGATATACGTATTCTTTCATGAATTCTGTATATGGTATTCCGTATTTAGCATGTGCATAATTCTATTTATTATTATTTAATGGTTGCATGTAGCTTTTATGAATGTCATTAGTGGAAGGGTTAGAGCATGTTTAGAGATTAGGGTTTTCTTAAGCCAACCCAACCCCTATTTATATTCTCTTCCTCGCTCTCTCTCCTCATTCACTCTTCCATTTATTTCGCTCAACCACCATCCTTAGGCAAGTACAACTTGCTCAAAAGTGGAGATTTGTGCATTTTTCATTCTTGATTTTTTTTCTTTGATATTATTTGTCTATATTATTCTTCTCTTCATTCTCTACAAGTTTAGTTCTTGGAGTTTTTGATTCTAATGGCTAGTTTTGTGTAGATCTAAGTTTCTAAAACTAGGATTTTATGTATTTACATGCTTTTGATCTATCAAACTTGGTTATTTTCGAAAACTAATGGTCCTGGGTTGTAGGAAATTTGATTCTACACAATTTTAACCTTTGAAAAGTTAGATTTCGACTTATTTTGAGGAAGTTATGGCCAAAATAATATTTGGACAATTTTTATGTCATCTGCCCTGATTTTGGCAGGGACGATAAATAGTGCCACATAGTGCCGCATAGTGTCCGAGCCGCATATGGGAGTGCTACATAGTGCCGAGCCGCATATGGGAGTGCTGCATAGTGCCGTATAGTGCCAAGCCGCATATGGGAGTGCTACAGAGTGCTGCATAGTATCGCATAGTGTCCGAGCCACATATGGGAGTGCTGCATAGTGCTTCATAGTGCCATATAGTGCCCGAGCCGCATATGGGAATGTCGCATAGTGCCTATTTTGGATGTTTTTGGCTGTTTTATGTCCTATTTGGCTGAATTATGGCCAGAATTTCTCCCAACTCCCAACATGAAAGTTGTAGATCTTTGTCTTGGCTTCAAGAATCTTTATGTCTCACTTGACCCAAAACTCATACATGACTTTGGCACCTTGTGTACCTTGCTCCTTGTGCACCTTTTACCTTGCACATTGCCCGTGCGCCGTTAGGGCCACTTCATGACTTGCGAGCACTTCATACCCTAAGTGCATAGTCCCTTCTTGTTATATTTCCTCTTGTGTCTTGGTCCTCATTCCTGATCTGACTCCTATACATAAGCTAGATAACCCTATGTGTGTACTAAGGTGCAATCTATGTGAGCACCGATGTGCTATCCTAAGTTCTAAGTGTTCCTATGTGATACCTGCCAGTACCTCCAAGAGTCCAGCAATTACATAGCGATTGGTCAGTAGCAATGATGTGGTATATGTTGTGTATTGTATTACACCAAGAAGGGGGTACATATGTATGACTCTATGAGCCAGTACGGATCACTTCTTAGGGTACTCGTACAATATACGACATCTAGGGGAGTGAGCATGTGACCACGACATATGAACTCCGAGGATAACCTAGGGATTAACTAGGCAACTAACTTGGTAGATGCATTGAGCGGGAAGAAAATTCCGAGATCGTGCCATACTAGCCACCCCAGGCCCACTCTTGACATGTCGGGTTGGCCGCCACAGATATGGTTTCACTCGCCTATAGCGGATGGCTATATCCGACTCCTACGAGTTATGTGTTATATGTTTTAGCACGGTAGCCCTCCGGGGGACCGGTACATAATCAATGTGCTATATGTCTTATGGTTTGGCTAGCCCTGCTGGGTTGATACGATCTGAGGATTCCTTTTAATCAATATCGCGGGGATAACTCCGCCAAATATAGAAAGCCGTATGAATGAATGGCCGATTGAAAAATGACTTGACTGTGCCTTGTAACTTCCGTTAGTAGCCGAGGGACATGGGCTGTCATGGTGCGTGGTCCAACCCATGTCCTTGTTTGGTTGTTGGGTTGGGCTATCGTGCTAGGACAGGCTGTAGACCGAGGTTACGACCGGAAGCTTTTATTATTACTAGTATTATTATTTTGTGCTTGTATTTTATTTCACTCTTTTGTGCTCCCTTGTGGTAGTTGCTCTTCGGGGCTGACCCCGCTGGTTTTGTTTGGCCAGATCTCGTAGCAGCGCCTGAGGATCCAAACTTCTTTCCTAACGTCAATGGTGCATACTAGGAGCATGGCTGGCGGAAGACTCGAGTGGGTTTCTTCTCCACTACTCTAGTATCTTTACTTATGTTCTGGCGTTTAGCCACCGACACCTGTTTAGCCGGCTAATCTGGATATTTTGTCTTTTGCATAATTTATAATTAAATCAGACTACAGCTGAATACAATTATGTACCTATGACTCTCTGGGCTAGCTAACTTATAAAGCTAGATTCATATGATCATTTTGATGAAGCGTCGGGGAAGCCTTACTGCTTTATCTCATATGTTCATTAATTGATGTTTTCTTGCTTTGAATGATTGAGACATAGATGCTCTGTGAGACCATAGAAGACTTGAATGTAGCATGCACCCCCTTCTCTCTTGACAGCCACGATCGCCGTATGACGTTGTATACCTCATATGGAGTAGCTGGCCTAGTCCGTCTCTATATTTCGGTACTGGGACGTGATAAGGTTTTATTGGTGGCCCATGCAGGTCTGATTTTCAGACTTGTGGGGTATTATTATTATAGCAGTCTCAATCAAAACTTGTTCCCTTTGAATCTCTTGCCTCGATTTCTCTTCCCTCACCTTGATTGATAACTTGAATTGCATCCTCGAATCTTCCTCGTCTTGTCATTTGATATCATGTATCTTTCCCTATAGGGGTGCTTCGTTCTCAGTAGCTGGTGAGGCCAACATGGAGGAACGTCCAGTAGAGCATGGCTCGATGGGGCAGCAGCCGGAAAGAATACCTTCTCCTGACCAGATCCGAGTGGAAGTAATATCAGAGCCAGTGGAACCATGGGTTCTAGAAACTCCTGCACCCCCAACGGTGCCGACAGCGATGACAGTGCCTGATGCTGCAGCACTCCTGGAGGTCATCCGGGGATTCCTGGCCACTCAGCAGCGTCAGGTGGCAGCCCATCAACAACAGCAGACCCAGCAGCAGGAACAGAATGTGCTACTGAATCAGGGGTTACAATTAGCCCTTGAGAGAAGTGTCAGAAATGATTCGGAAGCATCGGGAAGGTTTTGTCGACTTAACCCGAGATACTTTGACGGCACGGAGGATGCCATCACAGCGGATGCTTGGCTTCAGGATATCGAGGCCATATTGACCGCAACAAAGGTTCCAGCAGAAGATAAGGTTGACCAGGTCAGACTGTTACTTCAGGATCTCGCCCGCGACTGGTGGGCATCGGAAGAGGTTGGAATGAGGCGTCCTGTTCCTTGGGATAGCTTCAGTATCAGATTTAAGGCCAAGTACTTTGGTGTGGTAGCGCGGTATGAGCTACAACAGAGGTTTATCAGTCTCAAACAGGCTGGTAAGGCGGTGGATGGATATGCAGCGGAGTTCTGCAGACTGAGTCGGTTTGCACCAACGATGGTGGCTACAGAGCCAGAGAAGGCGACGAGATTCCAGCAAGGACCATTTGGAGATTCTACAGCTAGTAGAAGGGCACGACTATCAGACTTTTGACGCCATTTTAACGGCTGTTCGGAGGCATGAACTCGTCCAACAAAGGTTGGTGACAAGACATGGAGGCCAGAAGAGGTCCCATCCCCATAGTAGGGACGGAGGAGCAGTACAGCGAACATCGGCGCCAGCACCCGGCATCCGTATTAATGAGTCAGAATCGCCGCGGAGGACAGCGGTATCAGAGATAACAGCACCAGTCCGGCATCAGCAGCAGAGGAACCAGCAGCAGCGCCAGGGGGCGCCCATTGGATATACTTACTGCGGTAAGGGAGGGCACACTAGGGTTGTGTGTCGTTCAGCTAACGGATTGTGCATGAGGTGTGGTAGTCCAGACCACAGGATTGCCAATTGTCCTATGATGCATAGGCCATGAGGGCCAGTTCAGCAGTTTCTGGTGTTGCCAGCTCCGGGGGAAGCACCGAACAGAGGATCGACATTGGCCGTAAGGCCGCTAGTCCAGCGTCTGCCGATGCAGGCTCGGATGTTTCGCCAGGCACAGAACCAGGAAGGCCCACAGAGGCCGCAGCAACAGCATGGTCGAGGAAGGCAGCACCAGGGAGCTCAGCAAGGCCAGGGCCAGGCCTTCACCTTATCACTGGAGGATGCACTAGCTTCAGGCGACATGGTTGCAGGTAATATTTCTGTTACCTCTTTTCCTGCAGTAGCATTGTTTGATTCGGAGGCTAACCACTCTTTTATATCTGCAAGATTTACGACAAGTATTGGATTGGAGTTCGAGGCATTGCCAGAGAGGATGAATATACTCACTGGTAATGGGATCTTAGGAGTTAGCAGAGTGTGCTTAGCGTGTCCGGTCGTAGTGAGTGGGCGATTTTTGCCCGCATCTTTGATTGAGTTCCCTATGGGCAACTTTGACGTTGTCCTAGGCATGGACTGGTTGAGAGACAGTCATGCAACGATAGATTCTCGGGGAGGTAGGGTAGTATTTAATGTACCTGGCGTTAAAGAGTTCGTCTTTATTCGATCATTGGAGGATCGACCCAAGGGCATCATTGTAGAAGCATTGGCAGAACAGGAGCAGATACCATGAGTGGTCAGAGAGTTTCTTGATGTATTTCCAGATGAGCTTCCAGGTTTACCACCGATGAGAGATGTAGAGTTTTGCATCGAGTTGAATCCTGGAACGGAGCCTAAAGTCGGCAGGGTTTACAGGATGTCGCAGTCAGAGTTGGACAAGTTACACCAGCATGAAGAAGAACTGAAGGCGAAGCAGTTTATCCGAGAAAGCGAATCGCCCTGGGCAGTACCGGTGATTTTAGTACCCAAGAAGGATGGATCGATGTGAATGTGCATTTATTACCGGCAGTTGAATGCAGTAACAGTGAAGAACAAGTATCCATTACCAAGGATTGATGACTTGTTTGATCAATTGAGTAAGGCCCGCGTCTTCTCTATGATTGATCTTCGATCTGGATATTATCAAGTGAGGGTCCGGGAGCAGGACATACCTAAGACAGCATTTAGATCGCGGTATGGGCATTATGAGTTTCTGGTGATGCCATTTGGACTGACTAATGCCCCAGCCGTGTTCATGGACTTGATGAACCGTATCTTTCTACCCTATTTGGATAAGTTTGTAGTAGTGTTTATAAATGACATCCTCATTTATTCCAGTAGTGAAGAAGAACATGAGAAACATCTTCGAACAGTTTTGCAGTCCTTGAGGGAGCATCAACCTTATGCGAAGCTTAGTAAATGTGAGTTTTGGTTGGATCGTATTTCGTTCCTAGGACACATTATTTCTGGAGCAGGAGTGTCAGTAGATCCGAAGAAGGTTGAGGCAGTAGAGAATTGGCCAGTTCCGAAGACGGTAGCAGAAGTGTGTAGTTTCTTGGGATTGGCAGGTTATTACCGGAGGTTCGTGGCAGATTTTACCAGGATTTCGGCACCCTTGACGCGTTTGACGCATAAGGATGTAGAGTTTGTTTGGTCAGCAGAATATCAGACATCATTTGAAGAGTTGAAGAAGAGATTAATCCCAGCCCCGATCTTGACACTTCCAGTAGGATCGGGAGGGTTTACAGTGTATTGTGACGCATCCGGGAAGGGACTTGGGTGTGTATTGATGCAGCATGGTAAGGTGATAGCATATGCATCTCGACAGCTTCGGGACCATGAGAAGAACTATCCGACCCATGACCTAGAATTAGCAGCAGTAGTGTTCTCGCTTAAGTTATGGAGGCACTATTTATATGGGGATCGAGTCGAGATTTACACTGATCATAAAGCTTAAAGTATGTATTTACCCAGAGGGACCTGAACATGAGACAGAGAAGATGGTTGGAATTACTGAAGGACTTTGATGTAAATCTTCAGTATCATCCAGGCAAGGCGAATGTGGTAGCAGATGCCTTGAGCAGGAGAGGTGGTGCATTCGTTTTAACCTCGTAGAGGCATATTTTGGAAGACCTTCAGAAAATGGGAATTGAAGTGATCTTGCCACAAGATACAGGAGTTATGGCCAGTTTGCAGATTCAGTCTACTTTAGTAGAGAGAATCAGAGCAGCCCAGGCAGAGGATCCGCGGATCCACAAGCTTCGATCAGGGTGTGAGTCAGGTCTCAGGAAGGAGTTAGTAATCCATGAGGATGGTACACTTAGGTTCGGAAACCGTCTTTGTGTACCAGGTGGAGACCTTCGACAAGAAGTTTTGTCAGAGGCTCATAGTTCTCCTTATTCCATTCATCCCGGAGGCACAAAGATGTACCAGGATATGAAGCAGCACTTTTGGTTGAATGGCATGAAGAGGGAGATAGCGAGGTTTGTATCCAGATGTTTGGTATGTCAGCAAGTGAAGGCGGAGCAGCAGAGACCAGCAGGATTGTTACAGTCGCTTCCTAGTCCGGAGTGGAAGTGGGAGCACATCACGATGGACTTTGTGACCGGTTTACCTAGATCTCCGACTGGTCGAAATGCAGTTTAGGTAATCGTGGATCGGCTCACGAAGGTTGCTCATTTTCTTCCTTTCAGAGTAGGACAGTCTACTGAGCAGCTGGCAGAAATGTATATGAAGCAGATTGTGAGGCAGCATGGTGTTCCAGTCAGCATAGTATCAGATCGAGACACACGGTTCACCTCTCACATTTGGTGGAGTTTGCATCAAAGTTTGGGTACCAAGTTGAGGTTCAGTACAGCCTACCATCCGCAGACGGACGGGCAGTCAGAGAGAACCATTCAGACCTTGGAAGATATGTTACGGGCTTGTACCTTAGACTTCGGCGAAACTTGGGAAGATCATCTTCATTTAGTAGAGTTCTCTTACAATAACAGTCATCAGGCAAGCATCCATATGGCACCGTTCGAAGCATTACATGAAAGAAAATGCAGGTCCCCTCTGACATGGGACGATGTGGGAGAACGAAAGTTGTTGGGACCAGAGATGATCACGCAGACAGTGGAGACAGTCAAGTTGATCAGAGAGCGGCTTCGAGTCGCGCAGGACAGACACAGACACTGGTCGGATCAACATCGTAGGCCTCTAGAGTTTGGTGTTGGTGACCAAGTTTTTCTGCGAATTTTGTCTACTCGGGGTGTCATTAGATTTGGAACCCGAGGAAAGCTTAGTCCAAGATTCGTTGGTCCTTTTGAGATTCTCACTCGGGTGGACGATGTTGCTGTCACGACCCGCTACCCAAATTGTTGGGCCAGGCCGAGTCATGTCCAGCCTATGCTTAAGGTAAAGCGCAGTAAGCTGTTCTAGAGATAACAAGATAAGACTAAATGTGCTAACAGTTCTATAAATGAAGAAGAGTCATAAATGCTCCAAACACAAAAGTCATCTCATATAATAATAAGTCCAAGTACAAGTCTAAAATGTAAAAATGGATACAGGTCCAGTTACAAAATACATAGTTAAATATATGACTACTCTCAAAAGTCTAAAGCAAATAGACAACTAGGCGAGGTTCCCCGTAGGTACATCCTCGTAAGGCAAAGCCTGGTCCTCGGCAGTAACTCCATAATATGAGTCACAGAGCAACTCCTCCTCAGTAAGAATACCTACAACGTTATCCTATCAGGACGGGAGCAAGTACTGATTCTAGCAAACTAAATATATGAAACATGAAATAAACAGGAATGTAAATAAACTGGAATCATGGTACATCATAATCTATCATGGCAAGGACACATATGTCATAGAGACAGATGCATATGTAATGTTTAAAACTGTAGCAGGTACGTGATCGTCAATAGGTGTAAAATGTACTATGGTACAAGTATATAAAATGTACTTCCGTACAAGTAAAACAAGCGATAGATGTACTTACGTACAAATACAGCTGGTGCGCCTATGACAAGGTATACATAAAATGTCAACCTTGCTCGGTACGTACGTACGAGTAAGGGGGCATGATCACGTACGCTACTAACAGTTTCCCTATACCCAGATTCTAATCATGTGAGAGATATAAAACTGTTCTAAACATGGTAGTGACTGAAAGTAATACAACATGTGAAGGTTTAACTTGCTACCCCAAGGATCAGTATTTTACATGGTTGGATTCGCAGTTCATTGTTGTAACAGTATGTAAAGTTTGTAGAAAGTACTTGCCTCTAGCAATGTAAAGCAGCGATAAAATGCTATAGATGCCTGGTAACTCGTCACTATAGAAATAAATACATAAACTTAGTTTTTATACTAAGTTAAACACTACGACACTAGTGGTACAATATGACTTTCTAACTGGACACCTAGCCAAACGGTGACTTTAGCATATGAGACCAATATGGGGTGACATAATACTCAAACTAACTTTCTAGGGTCTTTACACTAGTGTGGGGTGAGGTCCAATACGACTAAAACACAAAACAACACAAAAAGTTGCAAGTCGTAATTTATTCAATAATTAAATCAACTGTACACTATGATCCAACAATTTCTGAGATAGACAAAATGATCAATTTTACATAAAATAAAGTATCAAAATGATCCTTGTTAATTATAGGAATTTATACTAATTTTTCTGGAATTTATAAACCCTCTTAAATATTTATTACAAATCAGCAAACATAAATATACTGAAAATGAGTTATGTTTTTCTATTTTTATAAAATACCAACAGCACTTAATAAATGCTGGAAAAATTATAATAAATTGTCTAAATTAACAAAGTATTCAAATATAATTTTTCCCAAATTTTTGCATTAACTAAAATATTTATAAAAATTCAAAAACAACAAGCAACAGTTTCTGGAAAATAATTAATTAATTATTTACTATTTTTGTCCATGTATTCGAATTGAACCGAAGTCCAGATACAGGACCCAGAGCCATGAATCAAGTCCAATATGACTTGTACAGACTCTGAATGTATTAGAAACAATTGGGCCCAAAAATCCATGCAAGGTTTGGACAGCAATTGGCTATAACAATAAAATACAAAAATTTAAATAATAATAATATATTTTTAAAGTGGTAAAAATATACAAGTCATAATTTAAACAATAAAAATGACTTGGAAATTTATGCACAATAATGTTTTTGTACAAAGTAGAATTTGAAATACATACATACAAATATAACTACAATATTTATATATATACATATAAATATATAGATATTTATATATGTATACATAATGGATATATATATATACATATGTTAGATATACATATATATACATATATACATATGTTAGATATACATATATATATATATATATATATATATATATATATATATATATATATATATATATATATATATATATATATATATATATATATTATATATATATATATATATATATATATATATATATATACAAGAAATACTAAATTATATATATATATATATATATATATATATATATATATATATATATATATATATATATATATATATATATATATATATATATATATATATATATATATATAATATATATATATATATATATATATATATATATATATATATATATATATATATATTTATATATATATATATATATATATATATATATATATAAATAAAAAATTTAAAAAATATATATATATATACACTTATATATAAAATACTAAATATAGAATATATATATACATATACAAATACAGTATATATATACATATAATACAGTATATATATAATAATAATAATATATATATATATATATATATATATATATATATATATATATATATATTATATATATATATATATATATATATATATATACATATACATGAAAAAAAATATATATACATATACATGAAATATATATACATATATATATATATATATATATATATATATATATATAATATATATATATATATATATATATATATAAAATATATATATATATATATATATATATATATATATATATATAAAATATATATATATATATATACATATACATAAATATATATATATATATATATATATATATATATATATATATATATATATATACATAAATATATATATATATATATATATATTATATATATATATACATATACATGTATACATATATACATAAATATATATAAATAAAATAAAACAAAAGAAAACAAAAAAAAAGAAAAAGGAAAACAAATAGAACAGCAGGGGGGTTCGAACTCGGCCCAGGGGGGTCGAGTTCTCGGGTTCAGTCGGGCTGGCCAGGGGGTCAGCCCGCTCTGTATGTTAGGGGTAGGGTTTAGTTTAGATTTATTTAGGTTTTTAGGTTAGCGGGTTTAAACCCGATAAAATAAATCCGAATCCATTATTAATTCAAATTTTTATTCTCATATCCTCGTATCCTGACAATTAGGGACACGAGTCTTGTATCAGTGCTATGCACGACACGCACGAGTCCTAAAACGCATGTCCGAGCACAGGGTTGGGGTTCTCGTGTCCTGGCGAACCATGTGTGTGAGTTCGAGACACGTACGACACAGTTCGAGTTTGCTACTCACGTGTCCGGTGAGCTGGGGGCGGTTCGAGCATGCTGGCGGCGGCTGGGGGCGTCGTGGCGGTGGCGCTTTGGTGGCGCTGGGTCCAGCTCGGCGTGGCGCGTCGACTGGTGGCGGCTAGGGGCGGTGGCGACTGTGGTGGAGGCTGAGCGGGGGATGGTCGGAGCTAGGGTTCAGGCGAAGTTAAATGTGGAAGAAGGGGGCGGAGCTTGGCCGAGATGGGTCGTGGTGGTGGTGGTGGGTCGATAGAAGTGAGGGGGTCTTTTATAGGGGAGCTAAGGCGGTGGGGGCGTCGGATTAGGGTTAGGATTTCGATTAGGGTCGCCGGAGAATTAGGGGAAGGCAGTGATCGGGTTGGGGAGAGAGAAAAGTTTACACTTAGGTCCCTAGGAGTTTAGGAAATTAGGGTTAGGTCCCTTCCTAGGATAAGTTTGCAAATAAAATTTGCAAACCGATATTAAAACAATTCAAGTATTTGCAAAAACTAATTAAAACATTTGAATTAAATACAAACTACTATTAAAACAATTTAAATATTTACAAAAAGCTATTAAAACAATTTAGTTAATTATAAAATGATATAATTTAACTTAAAAACTATTTTAAAAATTATTAAAAATTCTAGAAAAATTCCTAAAATCATAATAAATTATTTTAAAGATAAATATGCCATTAGCAATTAATTATCACTAATTAATTTAAATTTTGAAAAACAGGGGCTGACAATTCTTCCCTTCTTGAAAAATTTCGTCCTCGAAATTCACAAGGATTGAAGACCCGACAATATTCTAACATAGCAAGCAATGCAATAAATGACTAAGGCTATGATCGAAACTAACCTCTAAGGTATCAAGCGGGAACGGGTGGTTTCCTCGCAGCGGTTGGATCGAACAAGTAAGGGTATCTCTCCCTCATGTCCGACTCCCTCTCCCAAGTAGATTCACTCGGAGAGTGACGGCTCCAAGCTACTCGTACTAAGGGTATAACCTTGTTCCTCAGCCTCTTCTCCCTCATGTCTAATATCTCCAATGGCTGCTCAGTAACTGCAAGGCTCGGTCCGATCTCTAACTCTGAATGATCTAGCACATGGCTGGGGTCCGGAACATATCTCCTCAGCTAGGATATGTAAAAGACATCGTGAACTCCTGCTAGGTTGGGTGGAAGTACAACCCTGTAAGCTACCTCTCCGATCCTGCCAAGTATCTCGAACGGCCCGATGTATCTGGGGCTCAACTTGCCTCCTCGTCTAAACCGGATCGTCCCTCTAGTAGGTAATATCTTCACTAGCACCATATCACCGTCTGCGAACTCCATCGGTCTGCGACTAGCATCGGTCCAGTGTTTCTGCCTGTCCTGAGCTACTTTGAGCCTGTCTCTGATCATCCTGACCTTCTCTGCTGCATCCGTGATCATCTCTGGCCCAAGCATAACTCTCTTCCCAACATCGTCCCAAAAGAGCGATGTACGGCATCGTCGTCCATATAGTGCCTCGAAATGAGACATACCGATGCTAGCTTGGTAGCTGTTGTTGTATGAAAACTCTACCAAGTACAGATGGATCTCCCATGATCCGCTAAAGTCTAGCACACAAGTCCTCAGTATGTCCTCCAGCGTCTGTATCGTCCTCTCGGACTGCCCATCTGTCTGCGGGTGGTACGCCGTGCTGAACTTGAGCCGACTGTCCAACTCCTCCTACAAGCTCCTCCAGTAGTGGGACGTGAATCTGCTGTCTCTGTCCGATATGATGCTCACTGGTACTCCGTGCAAGTGCACTATCTGCTGCATGTAAAGCTCCGCCAACTTCTCGGTGGAAAGCCCCACCTTGAAGGATATGAAGTGCGCACACTTCGTCAGCCTGTCCACGATGACCCAAATGGCATCCTTCCCTCCTTGGGAACGAGGAAGCCCTGAGACGAAGTCTATCGTAATGTGTTTCCATTTTCACTCGGGAATGGGTAACGGCTGCAACAGACCAGCTGGCCTCTGGCGCTCTGCCTTGACCTGCTGGTAAACTAGGCATCTCGAAATAAAATGTGATACATCTCTCTTCATCCCGTGCCACCAAAGATGTTCCCGCAAGTCACGGTACATCTTCTTAACACCAGGGTGAATAGAATATCTCGATCGGTGTGCCTCCTGCAAGACTGTCTCTACCAGCTCTCCTTTCGGCACGCACAATTGGCTGCCATGCCTCAAGGATCCATCATCTTCTACGGTGAAGTCATCCAGCAATCCAGCTAAAGCCTGGGCTCGAAGTCTGTGAAGGCTCTCATCTGTAGACTGTGCCTCCCTGATCTACTCCATCAAACCTGACTGAATGTCAAGCGCCATCATCTGTATCACTGATCCTGGTCGAACTATCTCGATACTGAGCTTCTCCAGATCTTCCCGCAAATGCCGATCTATCATCAGCTACCATGCCATCGGATGCCTGCTCAGCGCATCCGCCACCATATTTGCCTTCGCGGGATGATACTGTAAATCGATGTCGAAGTCCTTCATCAACTCCAACCATCGTCTTTGCCTCATGATCAGCCCTTTCTGCGTGAACACATACTTCAAGCTCTTGTGGTCAGTAAAGATTTCCACACACTCTCAGTATAAGTAATGTTTCCATAACTTGTGTGCAAAGATCACCGCAGCTAACTCTAGGTCATGGGTAGGTTCCGCTCATGAGTCCGCAATTGCCTAGATGCATAAGCAATCACTTTCCTATGCTGCTGTAGGACACATCCTAGCCCCTTTTCTGAAGCATCGTTGTATATGGTGAAACCTCCAGTCCTGAAGGTAATGTCAGAACTGAAGCGGTCGTCAGCCTCCTCTTCAGCTCCTCAAATGCTTCCTGACAGTCCTCTGACCAGATGTACTCTGTGCTCTTTCGCGTCAGCTTCGTCATGGGTTCAGCTATCCTAGCAAAGTTCTGGACGAACTTCCTATAATAGCCTGCTAAACCCAAAAAGCTCCTGATCTCTGAAACTGACGTCGAAGCCTTCCATGTCTCAACTGCAGCAATCTTCCTGGGATCGATCGAGATTCCCTCTCCAGTAACTACATGGCCGAGAAACTCCACTCGGTCTAAAAAGAACTCGCACTTCGACAATTTGGCATACAATCTCTCCTGCCTCAGAATTCCCAAAACTGTCCGCAAGTGCTCTGCATGCTCATCCGACATCTTCGAGTATATCAGGATGTCATCGATAAATACTAAGACGAACTTATCCAGATATTGGTGAAATATCTTATTTATCAAATTCATAAGACAGCTGGCGTATTTGTGAGACCAAATGGCATCACCGGAAACTCGTACGGCCCGTACTTCGTATTGAAAGCCGTCTTCTGGATGTCTGCCGCCCTGACCTTCACCTGGTGGTACCCGGATCTTAAGTCTATCCTGGAAAATACTTTCGCCCCACTCAACTGGTCGAACAAATCATCTATCCTAGGAAGAGGATATTTGTTCTTAATGGTGATGGCATTTAAGGCCCGGTAGTCAATACACAACCGAACTGTACCATCCTTCTTAGGCATAAAGAGCACTGGCGCTCCCTATGGAGAAGCACTAGATCAAATGAAACCTTTTTTCAATGCTCTTTCATCTCTACGGCCTCCTTGGGGTTCACTCTATAGCAAGCCTGGGATACTGGTGATGAACCCGGTACTAAATCTATAGTGAACTCCATATCTCTGTCAGGCGGAAGTCCTGGAAGATCCTCTGGGAATACATCCATAAACTCCCTAATGATAGGGTGTGGCGGTGCTAACTCCCCAACTGTCGCATAACAGTTCGGCTCTAGGCTGATCTTCGGCCCTATCCTTCTGATACTGAATGGTGCTGTGCCTGGGGGACTGAACAGAATACTACTCTCATGACAGTCTATAGCTGTATGGGAATAGCTAAGCCAGTCCATCCCCAATATGATATCATAACCGGGGAGTGGCATCACAAAGAAACGTCCCCTGAACTCTCTCTCCCGGCTATAGTAATAGAGCATCTATAGATAGCTCTAATGGGCACTGGTCCATCTTCCGTCATTACTCTACTAATCTCCTCCGTAGGTGTAGCTACTAAATAGTGTTTACGCATAAACTCTAATGACAGGAAGCTATGAGATGCACCAGAATCAAACAAGCATAGAGCTAGAAAAGTATGCAAATAAACATGACCTGTGATGACGTCAGCCAAATAATATGGCTCTGAAACCTGCTCCGGCTCTGGCTCAAGAGCTAGACTATAAGTCTTCCCCTGGGGTCCCTTCTGCTGCTGCAGCTATTGTCCAAATCTCTGCTGCTGAGTCGGGAGTAGTCCTCTAGGTCCCTTGGCTACTGGACAGTCCCGAATCTGATGGGTGGTAGACCCACAAACTAAGCACTGCTTCAACCTCTTTCTGCAGATGGAGTAATCATGTCCTGTCTTCCACAGAAAGAACACATAGCTCCCTTCTGCTGTTACCGGGGTCCCGGGGCTCTAACTGGCTGGGTCGGATGATGTAGTGTAGGGGGACGGTAAGTCTGCTGGTACGACGTCGGTGCTCTCTGCTGAAAAGCCTGACGCTTGGACGGTCCCTCGGGGTATACAGAAGCCGGCCTCTTGCAAGACTGAAGATGCTCCTCTATGCTCCGGGCCAACTCTAGGCTCTGGTAGTAGTCAGTCGTACCGTTCGCCACTATAAGAATGCCAATGTCTGGAACTAGACCATAGCAAAACCTACGCGTCATCTCCGCTGGGTCAGCAACTAGACTAGGAGCAAAATGGCTCAGGCGACTAAACTTTGCTGCATACTCGTCGACAGAACGGTTTCCCTGCTGGATGTTCTAGAATCGTAGCCCCATGGCTACTCTAGCGGTGGTCGAGAAGAATTTCTTCTTTAACTGGGTCTTAAACTGATCCCAAGTGGCCCTCCCTCTCGCAAATAGCGGCTCATTCCGAAACCAAACTCCTGCCAAGTCTGTCAGCAGAAATCCTCCTGCCTCGACCTGGAGGTCATTCGGCAACCTAGCTCCAAGGAGCTTCCTCTCTACCGAGTCTAGCCAGTCATCTTCTACAACTATGCCCTCAGTCCCTAAGAACTCCTTGGGGTTCAGACCCATGAAGTCCTTGATCGTCCATGCTCTCTGCCGTGGCTCTACAGGTGGTGGGACCACAGTACGTTCCTCAGAACGCTCCATGCTCTGGCGGAGTAGGGTGGTCTGCTCCTGATGGGTCGTTAGGAACTCATGGATCAGAGTGAGCAGCTGGTTCCCGTCGAGTGTGACGAAAGCCTGGGTAGGTATAGTGATAGGTGGTGGTGGATGTAATGCTTGTTGTTCGTATTACGTATTTTAGAATACGTGTACGTATTTTTTCTTGTATTATATGTCTCCTTGCTTAGTTTATTGGATATTTTCATTTGCTTAGCCATGATTCATCTTGGTTCGGTTTGGCTTGAATTGGTTCGGCTTGGTTCGGTTGTGAACCAACCCCCCTACCTACCACCACCACAACCATTTATTAACCCATTCCCCTTTCTCTCTCTTCATTAATCTTCTTCTCCATCATAACTTCTTCAACCACCAGGAGAAAGAGAGAGAGAGCTTAGGCAAGTGCAAACTTGCTTCATGATGGATCTCAAGTTTTATTGTTCCATTCTCTTCCTTACTTGATTCTAAGCCTCTTTAGAACTTGTCACTTTTGGATTTGATGGATGGGTTCTTGTAGATCTAAGTTTGTAACTTTTTAGTTTTTCTTAGTTTTGATCTCTAAAACTTGGTTATTTTCAAAAACTAATGATTCTATGTTGTAGAGAATTCAATTTCATGCGGTTTTAACTTTTGTTTCGCTTGATTTCGACTTCGGATGAGAAAGTTATGGCCAAAATCATTTTTGGTCATTTCTATGTTCTTCTGTCAGCATGTCGCGGTTGGCCGCATATGATGTCGCGAAATGAGCCGCATGAGCGCATGTCGCAGTTGGCCGCATATGATGTCGTGAAATGAGCCGCATGAGCGCATGTCGCAGTTGGCCGCATATGATGTCGCAGTTGAACCGCATAAACCGCATGTCGCAGTTGGCCGCATATGATGTCGCAGTTGAGCCGCATGAGCGCATGTTGCAGTTGGCCGCATATGATGTCGCAGTTGGGCCGTATAAGCCGCATGTCGTAGTTGAGCCGCATAAAGTGTCGCAGTTGGGCCGCATAAACCGCATGTCGCAGTTGAGCCGCATATGGTGTCGCAGAATAGGCCGCTTAATTCCTATTTTGGCTATTTCTAACTGTTATATGTCCTAATTGACCGAATTGTGGCTCGAATTTCTTTCAACTCCCAACGTGAAAGTTGTAGATCTTTTCTTGGCATCAAGAATATGTCACTAGTTATTTTATGCAAGTTTCTCTCATTCATGATAATGTAAGAATAGAACACGATAGTGGCCCGCTGTGGCGCACTCTTGACAAGTAAACTGACATGATATATCTCGACATGCTGTTACGATAGCTAGCCTGACATGACAAGTATGAAAGATCTGGACACCGTGGGCGATTGTGTTTATACAAATAAACTGGTACTGTCTTGTATCATGCCTAGGATGGGGATTCCCTGAGTACCATGGTCAGGGGTACCTACTGAATTCAACTAAGGCTAATAACTAGAATAATCCAGTAGTCATGAAGAGATTTCCCAGCTACGGGCAATCCCGTTATCTGGGCGCTCAAATGGACTTGTAGCCTACCGACGAGTAGGGCACATTTCCAGCACACGGTCACGTGTTGCATTCTTCATAAATGGACATTCAACCCGGATAACCTGGATGGTCTGTAGGGCTTATGGCTGTTGGGATAATCTTATTGCATCTTGCTAGTAACTAGGTCTGTGATAACCCTAGTTAGTTAAAAGTATCAAGTCGTACTCTTGATTGGCCGTGATTGATTGGATGGAGTTTATTCCAGCTTAGTCTTATCTTAATCATGTGCAAGATTGTGACATGACATGGTTATTGATGCTTGCCTTAACAATAACGATCGGGGGTCCAGTTCTGTTCAGGCGAAGGGTTACAACTCCGGTCCTTGTTTGGTTTAAGGGTTGTAACCTGGCTCCTGGAGTAGTTCTGTGTCCTCTATTCATTTATTATCTTATTACAATCCTATGCCATGTTCGTCATGTTTTACCTTACCTTAATACCATGATTAATTATGCTGGCCTTAGCAATAAAGATCAGGGGTCCAGTTCTGTTCAGGCGAAGGGTTACAACCTCGGTCCTTGTTTGATTTAAGGGTTGCAACCTGGCTCCCGGAGCAGTTCTGTGTCGTCTCTTCGTTTGTTGTCTTCACTATACCAATAGTATTTGAGACGGGTTCTATTCAGGTGAAGGGCTGCAACCACGGTCCTTGTTTGGTTTAAGGGTTGTGACCTGGCTACTTGAATGGTTTCTTCGTACTCAGTTTACCGTTGTTATCTCTATTATTATCAGTTCTTTATTTATTTATTATCTTTAAAATTCTATTATGATATGCTGGTTTTAGTTCCGAAGTGAAGCCTCATTTGTGGCACTTGCTCTTTCTAGGGTCTGACCCAGCTGGTTTTGTGTGGCCAGATATCGGAGCAGCACCAGAGGATCCACCTGTCTTCCAGCCAGATGGTGACCACCAGGCGTAACCCTGGCAACGAGTGGATTTCTTTTTGTCCTCCCACTTTATTGTAAAATTATTCTTTTGAGGCGTTTAGCCGGCGAGCACGTGTTAGCTCGTATTGCACCTTTATTTACTGTCTGCCTACGGGCTGTAAGATTGACAGATCCTAGGGTTGATCATGTATGACTAAACTCTTGCTAGTCCTGACATTTGTAACGACTAGCTTCATGATCATCCAATATGTAATGTATGGGACGCCTTGCTATTATATATTTGGTGCTCTGACATCTTGTAACTATTATTGCTTGCTTGAGATTGAGACAATAGGCTTGCTCATGACCATATGAGACCGTTGACTGTAGTTAAACCCTCATGTATCTAGACAGTCGTGACCGATAGCGAGGTGGGTTGCACTTCAATTACGTAGCTGGCTATGTACGCCTCCGCTCTCCAGTATTCTGGTTCTGGGCGTTACAGTGGGAGTATCGGTCTGCTGAGACTGTGATGTGGAAGGCGGTGGAGGCATCTGGGTTTGTGGATTTGTGGAGTGAGGGAATATGGTGGGTGGAGGTGGAGGTGTATCGGTCAACTGGTCAGCTGACTAGATAGGGAGTGTGCCATTCTCAGGATGACATACTGGGATGAACGAGTAAGCACCATCTAAAATAAATAAAAAGGACTATAAAGACTCTATAAAGTAAACAATCATAGACAAGAAAATCTAATTTATAATAGCAAGCATGTGATGTTTTCCTATGTTGCAACCCTAGTATTTCTCTAGGTGTTATAAGCGTCATTCCTAATGTTGTCCAATTACCTAAGTATATTACAGGCATGCTTGGTACATAACGTAACCAAACATTTGTCAGAGACCTGCATAGGCCACCACTAAAACATCTCATGACCCGCTACCAAATTGTTGGGCGGGCCGAGTCATGTCCAGCCTACGCTTGAGGTAAAGCGCGTAACAAGCTGTTCTAGAGATAACATGATAAGACTAAATGTGCTAACAGTTCTATAAATAAAGAAGAGTCATAAATGCTCCAAACACAAAAGTCATCTCATATAATAATAAGTCCAAGTACAAGTCTGAAATATAAAACTGGGATACAGGTCCAGTTACAAAATACATAGTCTAATACATGACTACTCTCAAAAGTCCAAAGTAAATAGACAACTAGGCGAGGTTCCCCGCAGGTACATCCTGTAAGGCAAGCCTGGTCCTCGACAGTAACTCCAATATGAGTCACAGAGCAACTCCTCCTCAGTAAGAATACCTACAACGTTATCCTGTCAGGATGGGAGCAAGTACTGATTCTAGCAAACTAAATATACGAAACATGAAATGAACAGGAATGTAAATAAACTGAAATCATGGTACATATAATCTATCATGGCAAGACACATATGTCATAGAGACAAATGCATATATAATGTTTAAAACTGTAGCAGGTACGTAATCATCAATAGGTGTAAAATGTACTGTGGTACAAGTATATAAAATGTACTTCCGTACAAGTAAACAAGCGATAGATATACATACGTACAATACAGCTGGTGCGCCTACGACAAGGTATACATAAAATGTCAACCTTGCTGGTACGTACGTACGAGTAAGGGGGCATGATCACGTACGCTACAAACAGTTTCCCCATACCCAGATTCTAATCATGTGAGAGATATAAAACTGTTCTAAACTGGTAGTGACTGGAAGTAATACAACATGTGAAGGGTTTAACTTGCTACCCCAAGATCAGCATTTTACATGGTTGGATTCGCAGTTCATTGTTGTAACAGTATGTAAAGTTTGTAGAAAGTACTTGCTCTAGCAAAGCAAAGTAGCGATAAAATGCTATAGATGCCTGGTAACTCGTCACTGTAGAAAAATACATAAACTTAGTTTTTATACTAAGTTAAATACTACGACACTAGTGGTACAATATGACTTTCTAACTGGACACCTAGCCAAACGGTGACTGTAGCACCCAGTTTTCCAAATGAGGGTAATTTTGAAATTTCGTATTTATAATTATTTAATAATGATATTTGATTCATGATATGATTTTTGGTGATTTTAAATCATTTAAAATTATTTAAATCAATGACTTGTGGTTTTGACGTTTTGCTAGTGAACCCTAGAGACTGTTTGACCTAGAGCCTAACCATGTGATTATGATATTTTAATATCATTTTTGGCCTAAGGATATTTTTGTATTTGATCTCTTTGAATTATTTTGATATTATTTTATTATTTATGATATTATTTTGGGGTTATTTGAGTCGGGTTCGAATTTCAACTCAATCCGACTTGAAACGGGGACCCGGGGGGTAGTTTGACTCTAGTGGGACCCACACACTAGTTAGGCATGGCCCACATAATATTAATTTTAGTCCACATGATAGAAATATTTTAGTTAGAGGTTAGACTAATTATTATGGATAAGGTTAGTGTGATTAGAGACTTTAGAATGATTAATTTAGCCCCAACCAATTAGTCCTTTCCTAATACTCATAGAATAGGTTAGTAGGGGCTTTTGGACTTTTCCTAATAGGACAAAACCACCTTTATGGCCAGCCACAATAAGGATAGGGTTGAGCCTCCCATTTGTCACTATCCATCTATTTTTCTCTCTCTTGTTCTTCCCCAAATTCCTAGAGAGCAATCCCTAGCAATTTCTCCATCAAATCCTTCCATTTCACCACCAAATCTTCTTCTTTCCTTCTCCATTCTAGCCAAGGAGGAAGCTACCCAAGTTTGGGAGGATTCGGAGCTCGTTCGTGTCCTTTTGGAATCTCTACGTGTCGGTGTCGCTCCGGGAAGGTTTTTCTTCGATTCGATCTACCGGGAGGTATAAATTCCTTCTCCTTTTCATTTCCTCATGCATATAGGTCTATTTTGAACCCATAGGAATGACCCCATGGTTGTATCTCCATTTGTGTCCATTTTGTGTCCATTTGGAGGTCATAGGAGTGTCCTTTGTGTTGTGGATGTGTTCATGTTACATATATAGATTTATATATATATATTGTAATGAGAGTGTATCTATATTTATATATGTAATAAATGGTTCATGATGATTATATAATCAAGTTTGTGAGTGTGGTTCCTCATATTATTATTGCTATTATTGTTGTGGATAATTAGGATATATATTGTGTATTCTTTTGGCTCAAACTATCTAAATCCGTCATGATTTTTATCCACGTTTTAATTTCAGCCTAAATTAGAAATGTCATAACTTCTAGCTCAAAGCTCGGTTTAATCTCCCCTTTTTTTAAAAGAAGCGTATTGAAGTTAGCTTTCCAAAAACATGTATTAATAGGCCTAATTCTTTCTATAACTTTTGGAGAATTATTTGAGTGTCAGCTGTACGAAAGACAAAACGCGTTCTCGGTGTTTTCGCGATTTCGGGAGTTTCCGGAAACGAAAACGCGATCCGTTTGAAGTTTCGGAAAGCTAACACATAGATCTATAACATACTTTAATTCTAAATTTTAATTCATGCGGAGATGGTACAGTATTGATTATTAGTAGGAGTTACTATTCGGCATATGCATTTGTGCACCCTTGTGAGTAATATAACGTTCTATTGATTTTAATCCATGTTAATGTATATACATTATGTAATTAAATAGAGAATGCAAGCATGAGTAAATGGTTAAATAAATAATGTATGAGGTGTAAGTATCCTATCTAATGTAAGCATGTATAAGTATGACTTGTAATGAATATGTAGGTTCCATAGTATGTAATGTATGGTGCATATAGTGGTGCAAGAGAATAATGAATGATGAATGAATGCAAGCATGAATGTAATATAATAATAGATGTACTGTATGCAATATACAAGTTAATGAGATATAATGTTCTATGTTAACACAAATCCTATATTACCTCATGTACCCCCTTACACTATGTTGACACTATCACACTTGACACATTGTTCACTTACACTTTGACACTCTTTGATATGTATACACTATATATGCCCATTTAACCCTCACTTGCCCCTTTGCCATGTTCACATACACACACATAGCCTCTTAAATAAGTATTTATGAATATAGTTAACTTAGCTATATATGTATATTATATATATGTTAGCATATTGTGTCGTAATATATAAGTTTATATAACCATTTGAAATGCCATGATTATAGACCTAATGTTGAATACCAATATATGCATGTGTATATATGTGTAGACATATATAGCTTAAAGTAATAGATTACCTAGTATATATCCAATGTGAATTCTTGCCTATTTGAGTATTGAATAATTGTATGCTATATAGAGTTGGGTGTATGTTGGCTTGTATAGCCTTGTATTGATGTGTGCTTGCTAGGATAGTCTTGGTTAGGCCTAGTAAGACTTGCTGGGTTAGGACATGACCTAGTTTGACTAGTACAGTTGACCAGAGTTGACCAAGGGTTGACTTTGGCCTAGTTTGACCTAGATTCATGTAGAATGCATTGTAGTGCTTTATATTACCCTTCTGGACATGTTGTGACTTGTGCTGTTCTAATTAGGAGCCAGACACCTCTCTTCGGACAGTATCTTTACCTTGGATATTCAGATATCAGGCGAGTACATTCTCTGATCGTTTCATACTTGTCACGACTTATATTCTCGCTCTAGATTATTTTTACTTGATGCTGTCATGTTATCATCACGGATTGGTACTATATGGATCTCTTCTTGGGATGTTATCCCCCTTAGCGGGCACATCGGATACTTTATGACATGTGTTTCATGTACATCATGTATTCCTTGCTTCTGCGTTATTCATGTACACTCATGTTCTCTCATGTTCTTACATGTACGTTCATGTACTCTCATGTTCTTTCATGTACGCTCATATTTCCTCATGTGTTTCTTGTATAACCAAAATATCATGTCCGTAACGTAACTTGAATAGATCCTTGTGTATTGATTGTGGGTAGGGGTGAGTATAAATGGTCATGTGATTTACCCATCATGTTCACTCTGTTACTTTTCATGTTTTATCATGTACAACACAGCCTTATTGGCTGATGTCCTACATGTTCACTCATGTACATCATGTTCAACCTAAGCCAATTACATGCCATCTCGTACTCTAAATCACTAGTCACTTACAGTTCTTACTTATCATGTATATATTTCCAGTTATCAAATATCTCTCCTATTTTCATGTACATATTCTTACAGCGTTTCAGTATCTTATTCTATTGCCTGCTTTATATTTTCTGACATGATATGAACTGCATGAGATGTATTGTGCTCGCTCCTGTCTTGACTGGACGTTGATAAATTTACAGATAGCCTGGGATTGCCTGCTAGCCTAGAGGAGACACAGTAGAGGTTGTTTAGATAGTTATTTCATTTTGTCGGGAGTTGTATTTACTTTGTGGATTACTGTATTTGAGTTTTGAGATGTACTTCTGGATTTATGTATCTTAGACACTTAGACTTCTATCTCCTGTATCTCTTTTGGATTTCATGTTTTATCTATCTTCCATTATGCTCTACCTTAGATGTGATTGAGTTTACATTCTGCTATGTCACCCCATTCGGGGAGTATAAACTGCTTAGCCTTATACTGTTAGATGCATGAGACCTAGGACAGCGTTCTACCGCCGACACTGCGGCGTAGGTGGGCGTTGTTACGTTCTCGTGTCCTAACTCTAGGGTGCGGGTCGTGACACGTTTTTAGTGGTGGCCAATGCAGGTCGAGTTTATGTAGTGGTATTCGAACTTGAGTACCACTACACAGCCTGCAGTAGGAATAGGATATATCTTGAAAGTACTCAATCACAGTTATGAACCCTTGAGAGATTCCCGGAACGACCCTTGAGAATTTATTTAACTTCGATTTGAGAACTCTTTTCCCTTAATTTGATTTATTTTTACTTACTGTTGTTAATTTGATTTGATGGATTATGGTTGAATTTGAGTTATATTCATTGATTTTGATGAATGATTGTCGAATTTTGAATCTTGATGATAACTGTTGCATCGAGTTGTATTTTGATGGATTTTTGTTCATTTTGAATTTGAAGTTCGTTGATAAATTTGATTTGATTTATGGGTATTCATTGTTGATTTAATTTAATTTTTTGACAAGATGAAATTATATGGACTAGGTCATCTATGTTATGGAATCTAGTCTTCTATAGTCACATTAGCCAGCATGGTGAGGACATATAGTCTGACTCTGGATATATTCTCGGGTGTGGGAATTTAAGGTTTTTGCAGCCAAGCTAGCGGCACCGCGAAAATGTTAAATACCACGATTCTAGAGGTATGTGCATAAGTCAAGGACTCTGTGATTATCGTAGCCTTTCTTACTAGTATGAGGGAGATTTAGAGTACCATGATTTTGGATAGACGCATATGATTATCAGATTGTACCTTAAATATTTTCAAGCATATTTTCTCTACTTTGATGCAGTCCTTCAAAAAGAATTATTATTTGTTTTGCTTTGTTTGCTTCTAATTATTTAACTTAGGAGTAGCTTGTGTAACTTCTTGCTATGAGTTTCTTCTTAATACAATGAATCGATGATTTTGCTAGACTTATCTTGGATTTGATATTATCTCTGGTTTCAAAATGGTTCCTTCTTTTAGGCAAATAAGCAAACAGCTTTTATCGTTATTTCCTTCTTGCTATTATTCTAGTATTGAATATATAATAAAACTGCCTTGATTTCGTCAATCACCTATTTTGCGATCTTGGTAGGAATCTAAATGTTGGTCTTAACGTAGAATTAATTTTTTTTTGGGACATGAGAATATAGAGTATATTACATAGTGGACACTTGCTGATACGTATGCATGCTACACTTGATTTTCTACCTATTAAATACATATTAATATGTTGTAATGTTAAAATTTTCAAAACCCCAATATTTCTGGTTTTCTGCTTTCCAGTTTAAATTCGTAATTTAAATATAATTTCATGTTATTAGTTTTGTCTACATAATCACATGTATGATATCTGCAGAGTTCAATTTTTAGAGAAATTGGTTAAGTTATGTTAAATTGTAAAATCTGAGACTGCATTATGTTAATATTACACTGGTTTAAATGTTAGCTTATTTTCATATTTGTATGTAAATGCTGAACTAAAACTGGGTTGAACCTTTCAATACTAAGTATAACCATGTAATGACACACACACCCCTAACTTAGTATACGCTGTCATGTAACCTAACATTTCCTCTCTATGTATGATCACATACTTGTATAGATATAGATAGAGCTTAGACATACATGTTATAATATATGTATAACATAACTAAATCTCTACCTCTTATAGATGTTTATGGTTAGCCATGCATGTTATGATTAAATAGGTTGTGTATTGTAGGTTGTTAACCCATATGCCATGAGTAATGTAAAGGATAGCTCATATACAATTTCATGTATTTTACATAACCCATACACACACAAACCACATAACATTACATAATGCTAGTTTTCCTCCTAACGCTCTCTCTGTATATATATTGTGATTTGGATTTCAATGCAAGTGATTTTCAATTCCTTAATTTTTGAATTTGATTTTCTGTACCCTTTTTCAGATAATTGGTAGTTGCCTTTATTTGTTTTGATAAAGTACCAGTTTCATATAGGATGGTAGACCGCCTTATAGTTTTGATGGTTTGTTGTTTCTGTAACTTCTCTAGTTTAGCACCCTAGATTGCTTGTATGTTTGTACCCTATGACCGTTTCGGTTAGCATGACTAGTATACCTGATGAGACTTTCACTACATCGTATGCCATGACCCTGTATGTCGTCCTTTTGATCACATGATTTGTTTAATCTGGGACTTTGATTGTGGGGGTTTGACCTAGAGGGAGTATGGACATTTAATTCGAAGACGAAATTTTCTAAGGTGGGTAGAGGTTGTAGCACCCAGTTTCCCAAATGAGGGTAATTTTGAAATTTCGTATTTTATTATTTTAATAATGATATTTCATTCATGATATGATTTTTGGTGATTTTAAATCATTTTAAAATTATTTAAATCAATGACTTGTGGTTTGACGTTTTGCTAGTGAAACCCTAGAGAGTGTTTGACTAGAGCCTAACCATGTGATTATGATATTTTAATATATTTTTGGCCTAAGGATATTTTGCATTTGACCTCTTTGAATTATTTTGATATTATTTTATTATTTATGATATTGTTTGGGGGTATTTGAGTCGGGTTCGAATTTCAACTCAATCCGACTTGAAACGGGGATCCGGGGGTAGTTTGACTATAGTGGGACCCACACACTAGTTAGGCATGGCCCACATGATATTAATTTTAGTCCACATGATAGAAATATTTTAGTTAGAGGTAGACTAATTATTATGGAAGGTTAGTGTGATTAGAAACTTTAGAATGACTAATTTAGCTCCAACCAATTAGCCCTTCCTATACTCATAGAATAGGTTAGTAGGGGCTTTTGGACTTTTCCTAATAGGACAAAACCCCTTTATGGCCAGCCACAATAAGGATAGGGTTGAGCCTCCCATTTGTCATTATCATCTATTCTCTCTCTGTTCTTTCCCAAATTCCTAGAGAGCAATCCCTAGCAATTTCTCCACCAAATCCTTCCATTTCACCACCAAATCTTCTTCTTTCCTTCTCCATTCTAGCCAAGAAGGAAGCTACCCAAGTTTGGGAGGATTCGGAGCTCGGTCGTGTCCTTTGGAATCTCTACGTGTCGGTGTCGCTCCGGGAAGGTTTTCTTCGATTCGATCTACCGGGAGGTATAAATCCCTTCTCCTTTTCATTTTCTCATGCATATAGGTCTATTTTGAGCCCATAGGAATGGCCCCCATGGTTGTATCTCCATTGTGTCCATTTTGTGTCCATTTGGAGGTCATAGGAGTGTCCTTGTGTTGTGGATGTGGTTCATGTACATATATAGATTTATATATATATTGTAATGAGAGTGTATCTACATTTATATATGTAATAAATGGTTCATGATGATTATATAATCAAGTTTGTGGTGTGGTTTCTCATATTATTATTGCTATTATTGTTGTGGATAATTAGGATATATATGTGTATCTTTTGTCTCAAACTATCTAAATCCGTCATGAATTTATCCACGCTTTTAATTTCAGCCCTAACTTAGAAATGTTCATAACTTCTAGCTCAAAGCTCGGTTAATCTCCCGTTTTTTTAAAAGAAGCATATTGAAGTTAGCTTTCAAAAAATGTATTAATAGGCCTAATTCTTTCTGTAACTTTCTAGAGAATTATTTGAGTGTCAGCTGTACGAAAGACA
>JANAVB010024400.1:1590674-1668174 GCA_029216955.1 Iris pallida
CATGATTTTTATCCACGTTTTTAATTCAGCCCTAAATTAGAAATGTCATAACTTCTAGCTCAAAGCTCGGTTTAATCTCCCCTTTTTTTTAAAGAAGCTATTGAAGTTAGCTTTCCAAAAACATGTATTAATAGGCCTAATTCTTTCTATACTTTTTGGAGAATTATTTGAGTGTCAGCTGTACGAAAGCAAACGCGTTCTCGGTGTTTTCCGCGATTTCGGAGTTTCCGGAAACGAAAACGCGATCCGTTTGAAGTTTCGGAAAGCTAACACATAGATCTATAACATACTTTAATTCTAAATTTTAATTCATGCGGAGATGGTACAGTATTGATTTTATTAGTAGTTACTATTCGGCATATGCATTGTTGTCACCCTTGTAGTAATATACGTTCTATTTGATTTTTAATCCATGTTAATGTATACACATTATGTATTAAAATAGAGAATGCAAGCATGAGTAAATGGTTAATAAATAATTATGAGGTTTGTAAGTATCTATCTAATGTAAGCATGTATAATATGACTTGTAATGATATGTAGGTTCCATAGTATGTATGTATGGTGCATATAGTGGTGCAAGAGAATAATGAATGATGAATGAATGCAAGCATGAATGTAATATAATAATAGATGTACTGTATGCAATATACAAGTTAATGAGATATAATGTTCTATGTTAACACCAATCCTATATTACCTCATGTACCCCCCCTTACACTATGTTGACACCTATCACACTTGACACATTGTTCACTTACACTTTGACACTCTTGATATGTATACACTAATATGCCCATTTAACCCTCACTTGCCCCTTTGCCATGTTCACATACACACACATAGCCTCTTAAATAGTATTTATGAATATAGTTCTTAGCTTATATGTAAAGTATATATATGTTAGCATATTGTGTCGTAATAATAAGTTATATAACCATTGAAATGCCATGATTAAGACCTAATGTTGAATACCAAATATGCATGTGTATATGTTAGACATATATAGCTTAAGTAATAGATTACCTAGTATATATCCAATGTGAATTCTTGCCTATTTGAGTATTGAATAATTGTATGCTATATAGAGTTGGGTGTATGTTGGCTTGTATAGCCTTGTATTGATGTGTGCTTGCTAGGAGCTTGGTTAGCCTAGTAGACTTGCTGGGTTAGGACATGACCTAGTTTGACTAGTACAGTTGACCAGAGTTGACCAAGGGTTGACTTTGCCTAGTTTGACCTAGATTCATGTAGAATGCATTGTAGTGCTTATATTACCCTTTGGACATGTTGTGACTTGTGCTGTTCTAATTAGGAGCCAGACACCTCTCTTCGGACAGTATCTTTACCTTGGATATTCAGATACAGGCGAGTACATTCTCTGATCGTTTCATACTTGTCACGACTTATATTCTCGCTCTAGATTATTTTTACTTGATGCTGTCATGTTATCATCACGGATTGGTACTATATGGATCTCTTCTTGGGATGTTATCCCCCTTAGCGGGCACATCGGATACTTTACATGTGTTTCATGTACATCATGTATTCCTTGCTTCTCTGTTATTCATGTACACTCATGTTCTCTCATGTTCTTACATGTACGTTCATGTACTCTCATGTTCTTTCATGTACCTCATATTTCCCATGTGTTTCTTGTATAACCAAAATATCATGTCCGTAACGTAACTTGAATAGATCCTTGTGTATTGATTGTGGGTAGGGGTGAGTATAAATGGTCATGTGATTTACCCATCATGTTCACTCTGTTACTTTTCATGTTTTATCATGTACAACACAGCCTTATTGGCTGATGTCCTACATGTTCACTCATGTACATCATGTTCAACCTAAGCCAATTACATGCCATCTCGTACTCTAAATCACTAGTCACTTACAGTTCTTACTTATCATGTATATATTTCCAGTTATCAAATATCTCTCCTATTTTCATGTACATCTTCTTACAGCGTTTCATGTATCTTATTCTATTGCCTGCTTTATATTTTCTGACATGATATGAACTGCATGAGATGTATTGTGCTCGCTCCTGTCTTGACTGGACCTGTTGATAAATTTTACAGATAGCCTGGGATTGCCTGCTAGCCTAGAGGAGACACAGTAGAGGTTGTTTAGATAGTTATTTCATTTTGTCGGGAGTTGTATTTACTTGTGGATTACTGTATTTGAGTTTTGAGATGTACTTCTGGATTTATGTATCTTAGACACTTAGACTTCTATCTCCTGTATCTCTTTTGGATTTCATGTTTTATCTATCTTCCATTATGCTCTACCTTAGATGTGATTGAGTTTACATTCTGCTATGTCACCCCCATTCGGGGAGTATAAACTGCTTAGCCTTATACTGTTAGATGCATGAGACCTAGGACAGCGTTCTTACCGCCGACACTGCGGCGTAGGCTGGGCGTTGTTACGTTCTCGTGTCCTAACTCTAGGGTGCGGGTCGTGACACGTTTTTAGTGGTGGCCAATGCAGGTCGAGTTTATGTAGTGGTATTCGAACTTGAGTACCACTACAGCCTGCAGTAGGAATAGGATATATCTTGAAAGTACTCAATCACAGTTATGAACCCTTGAGAGATTCCCGGAACGACCCTTGAGAATCTTATTTTAACTTCGATTTGAGAACTCTTTTTCCCTTAATTTGATTTATTTTTACTTACTGTTGTTAAATTTGATTTTGATGGATTATGGTTGAATTTGAGTTATATTCATTGATTTTGATGAATGATTGTCGAATTTTGAATCTTGATGATAACTGTTGCATCCGAGTTGTATTTTGATGGATTTTTGTTCATTTTGAATTTGAAGTTCGTTGATAAATTTGATTTGATTTATGGGTATTCATTGTTGATTTAATTTAATTTTTTTGACAAGATGAAATTATATGGACTAGGTCATCTATGTTATGGAATCTAGTCTTCTATAGTCACATTAGCCAGCATGGTGAGGACATATAGTCTGACTCTGGATATATTTCTCGGGTGTGGGAATTTAAGGTTTTTGCAGCCAAGCTAGCGGCACCGCGAAAATGTTAAATACCACGATTCTAGAGGTATGTGCATAAGTCAAGGACTCTGTGATTATCGTAGCCTTTCTTACTAGTATGACGGAGATTTAGAGTACCATGATTTTGGATAGACGCATATGATTATCAGATTGTACCTTAAATATTTTCAAGCATATTTTCTCTACTTTGATGCAGTCCTTCAAAAAGAATTATTATTTGTTTTGCTTTGTTTTGCTTCTAATTATTTAACTTAGGAGTAGCTTGTGTAACTTCTTGCTATGAGTTTCTTCTTAATACAATGAATCGATGATTTTGCTAGACTTTATCTTGGATTTGATATTTATCTCTGGTTTCAAAATGGTTCCTTCTTTTAGGCAAATAAGCAAACAGCTTTTATCGTTATTTCCTTCTTGCTATTATTCTAGTATTGAATAATAATAATAAAACTGCCTTGATTTCGTCAATCACCTATTTGCGATCTTGGTAGGAATCTAAATGTTGGTCTTAACGTAGAATTAATTTTTTTTGGGACATGAGAATATATGAGTATATTTACATAGTGGACACTTGCCTGATACGTATGCATGCTACACTTGATTTTCTACCTATCTAAATACATATTAATATGTTGTTAATGTTAAAATTTTCAAAACCCCAATATTTCTGGTTTTCTGCTTTTCCAGTTTAAATTCGTAATTTAAATATAAATTTCATGTTATTAGTTTTGTCTACATAACTGCACATGTATGATATCTGCAGAGTTTCAATTTTTAGAGAAATTGGTTAAGTTATGTTAAATTTGTAAAATCTGAGACTGCATTATGTTAATATTACACTGGTTTAAATGTTAGCTTATTTTCATATTTTGTATGTAAATGCTGAACTAAAACTGGGTTGAACCTTTCAATACTAAGCTATAACCATGTACAATGACACACACACCCCCTAACTTAGTATACGCTGTCATGTAACCTAACATTTCCTCTCTATGTTATGATCACATACTTGTATAGATATATAGAGCTTAGACATACATGTTATAATATATGTATATACATAACTAAATCTCTACCTCTTATAGATGTTTATGGTTAGCCATGCATGTTATGATTAAATAGGTTGTGTATTGTAGGTTGTTAACCCATATGCCATGAGTAATGTAACAGGATAGCTCATATACAATTTCATGTATATTTTACATACACCCATACACACACAAACCACATAACATTACATAATGCTAGTTTTTCCTCTCTAACGCTCTCTCTGTATATATATATTGTGATTTGGATTTCAATGCAAGTGATTTTCAATTCCTTAATTTTTGAATTTGATTTTCTGTACCCTTTTTCAGATAATTGGTAGTTGCCTTTATTTTGTTTTGATAAGTACCAGTTTCATATAGGATGGTAGACCGCCTTATAGTTTTGATGGTTTGTTGTTTCTGTAACTTCTCTAGTTTAGCACCCTAGATTGCTTGTATGTTTTGATACCCTATGACCGTTTCGGTTAGCATGACTAGTATACCTAGATGAGACTTTCACTACCATCGTATGCCATGACCCTGTATGTCGTCCTTTTGATCACATGATTTGTTTTAATCTGGGACTTTGATTGTGGGGGTTTGACCTAGAGGGAGTATGGACATTTTAATTTCGAAGACGAAATTTTTCTAAGGTGGGTAGAGTTGTAGCACCCAGTTTCCCAAATGAGGGTAATTTTGAAATTTCGTATTTATAATTATTTTAATAATGATATTTCATTCATGATATGATTTTTGGTGATTTTAAATCATTTTAAAATTATTTAAATCAATGACTTGTGGTTTTGACGTTTTGCTAGTGAAACCCTAGAGAGTGTTTGACCTAGAGCCTAACCATGTGATTATGATATTTTAATATTATTTTTGGCCTAAGGATATTTTTGCATTTGACCTCTTTGAATTATTTTGATATTATTTTATTATTTATGATATTGTTTTGGGGTTATTTGAGTCGGGTTCGAATTTCAACTCAATCCGACTTGAAACGGGGATCCGGGGGGTAGTTTGACTATAGTGGGACCCACACACTAGTTAGGCATGGCCCACATGATATTAATTTTAGTCCACATGATAGAAATATTTTAGTTAGAGGTTAGACTAATTATTATGGATAAGGTTAGTGTGATTAGAAACTTTAGAATGACTAATTTAGCTCCAACCAATTAGCCCTTTCCTAATACTCATAGAATAGGTTAGTAGGGGCTTTTGGACTTTTCCTAATAGGACAAAACCACCTTTATGGCCAGCCACAATAAGGATAGGGTTGAGCCTCCCATTTGTCATTATCCATCTATTTTTCTCTCTCTTGTTCTTTCCCAAATTCCTAGAGAGCAATCCCTAGCAATTTCTCCACCAAATCCTTCCATTTCACCACCAAATCTTCTTCTTTCCTTCTCCATTCTAGCCAAGAAGGAAGCTACCCAAGTTTGGGAGGATTCGGAGCTCGGTCGTGTCCTTTGGAATCTCTACGTGTCGGTGTCGCTCCGGGAAGGTTTTTCTTCGATTCGATCTACCGGGAGGTATAAATCCCTTCTCCTTTTCATTTTCTCATGCATATAGGTCTATTTTGAGCCCATAGGAATGGCCCCCATGGTTGTATCTCCATTTGTGTCCATTTTGTGTCCATTTGGAGGTCATAGGAGTGTCCTTTGTGTTGTGGATGTGTTCATGTTACATATATAGATTTATATATATATATTGTAATGAGAGTGTATCTACATTTATATATGTAATAAATGGTTCATGATGATTATATAATCAAGTTTGTGGGTGTGGTTTCTCATATTATTATTGCTATTATTGTTGTGGATAATTAGGATATATATTGTGTATTCTTTTGTCTCAAACTATCTAAATCCGTCATGAATTTTATCCACGCTTTTAATTTCAGCCCTAACTTAGAAATGTCATAACTTCTAGCTCAAAGCTCGGTTTAATCTCCCGTTTTTTTTAAAAGAAGCATATTGAAGTTAGCTTTCCAAAAACATGTATTAATAGGCCTAATTCTTTCTGTAACTTTCTAGAGAATTATTTGAGTGTCAGCTGTACGAAAGACAAACGCGTTCTCGGTGTTTTCGCGATTCCGGGAGTTTCCGGAAACGAAAACGCGATCCGTTTGAAGTTTCGGAAAGCTAACACATAGATCTATAACATACTTTAATTCTAAATTTTAATTCATGCTGAGATGGTACAGTATTGATTATTAGTAGGAGTTACTATTCGGCATATGCATTTTGTGCACCCTTGTGAGTAATATAATATTCTATTTGATTTTAATCCATGTTAATGTATATACATTATGTAATTAAATAGAGAATGCAAGTATGAGTAAATGGTTAAATAAATAATGTATGAGGTGTAAGTATCCTATCTAATGTAAGCATGTATAAGTATGACTTGTAATGAATATGTAGGTTCCATAGTATGTAATGTATGGTGCATATAGTAGTGCAAGAGAATAATGAATGATGAATGAATGCAAGCATGAATGTAATATAATAATAGATGTAATGTATGCAATATACAAGTTAATGAGATGTAATATTCTATGTTAACACAAATCCTATATTACCTCATGTACCCCCTTACACTATGTTGACACTATCACACTTGACACATTGTTCACTTACACTTTGACACTCTTGATATGTATACACTATAAATGCCCATTTAACCCTCACTTGCCCCTTTGCCATGTTCACATACACACACATAGCCTCTTAAATAAGTATTTATGAATATAGTTAACTTAGCTATATATGTATATTATATATGTTAGCATATTGTGTCGTAATATATAAGTTTATATAACCATTTGAAATGTCATGATTATAGACCTAATGTTGAATACCAATATATGCATGTGTATATATGTGTAGACATATATAGCTTAAAGTAATAGATTACCTAGTATATATCCAATGTGAATTCTTGCCTATTTGAGTATTGAATAATTGCATGCTATATAGAGTTGGGTGTATGTTGGCTTGTATAGCCTTGTATTGATGTGTGCTTGCTAGGATAGTCTTGGTTAGGCCTAGTAAGACTTGCTGGGTTAGGACATGACCTAGTTTGACTAGTACAGTTGACCAGAGTTGACCAAGGGTTGACTTTGGCCTAGTTTAACCTAGATTCATGTAGAATGCATTGTAGTGCTTTATATTACCCTTCTGGACATGTTGTGACTTGTGCTGTTCTAATTAGGAGCCAGACACCTCTCTTCGGACAGTATCTTTACCTTGGACATTCAGATATCAGGCGAGTACATTCTCTGATCGTTTCATACTTGTCACGACTTATATTCTCGCTCTAGATTACTTTTACTTGATGCTGTCACGTTATCATCACGGATTGGTACTATATGGATCTCTTCTTGGGATGTTATCCCCCTTAGCGGGCGCATCGGATACTTTATGACATGTGTTTCATGTACATCATGTATTCCTTGCTTCTGCATTATTCATGTACACTCATGTTCTCTCATGTTCTTACATGTACGTTCATGTACTCTCATGTTCTTTTATGTACGCTCATGTTTCCTTATGTGTTTCTTGTATAACCAAAATATCATGTCCGTAACGTAACTTGAATAGATCCTTGTGTATTGATTGTGGGTAGGGGTGAGTATAAATGGTCATGTGATTTACCCATCATGTTCACTCTGTTACTTTTCATGTTTTATCATGTACAACACAGCCTTATTGGCTGATGTCCTACATGTTCACTCATGTACATCATGTTCAACCTAAGCCAATTACATGCCATCTCGTACTCTAAATCACTAGTCACTTACAGTTCTTACTTATCATGTATATATTTCCAGTTATCAAATATCTCTCCTGTTTTCATGTACATCTTCTTACAGCATTTCATGTATCTTATTCTATTGCCTGCTTTATATTTCCTGACATGATATGAACTGCATGAGATGTATTGTGCTCGCTTCTGTCCTGACTGGACCTGTTGATAAATTTATAGATAGCCTGGGATTGCCTGCTAGTCTAGAGGAGACACAGTAGAGGTTGTTTAGATAGTTATTTCATTTTGTCGGAAGTTGTATTTACTTTGTGGATTACTGTATTTGAGTTTTGAGATGTACTTCTGGATTTATGTATCTTAGACATTTAGACTTCTATCTCCTGTATCTCTTTTGGATTTCATATTTTATCTATCTTCCATTATGCTCTACCTTAGATGTGATTGAGTTTACATTCTACTATGTCACCCCCCATTCGGGGAGTATAAACTGCTTAGCCTTATACTGTTAGATGCATGAGACCTAGGACAGCGTTCTACCGCCGACACTGCGGCGTAGGCTGGGCGTTGTTACGTTCTCGTGCCCTAACTCTAGGGTGCGGGCCGTGACAGTGACTTTAGCATAGGAGACCAATGTAGGGTGACACAATACTCAAACTAACTTTCTAGGGTCTTTACACTAGTGCGGGGTGAGGTCCAATACGACTAAAACACAAAACAACACAAAAAGTTGCAAGTCATAATTTATTCAATAATTAAATCAACTGTACACTATGATCCAATAATTTTTGAGATAGACAAAAAGCTCAATTTTACATAAAATAAAGTATCAAAATGATTCTTGTTAATTATAGGAATTTATACTAATTTTTTTGGAATTTATAAACCCTCTTAAATATTTATTAAAAATCAGCAAACATAAATATACTGAAAATGAGTTATATTTTTCTATTTTTATGAAATACCAACAGCACTTAATAAATGCTGGAAAAATTATAATAAATTGTCTAAATTAACAAAGTATTTAAATATAATTTTTCCCTAATTTTTACTGCACTTAAAATATTTATAAAAATTCAAAAACAGCAAGCAACAGTTTCTGAAAAATAATTAATTAATTATTTACTATTTTTGTCCATGTATTCGAATTGAACCGAAGTCCAGATACAGGACCCGGAGCCATGAATCAAGTCCAATATGACTTGTACAGACTCTGAATGTATTAGACACAATTGGGCCCAAAAATCCATGCTAGGTTTGGACAGCAATTGGCCATAACAATAAAATACAGGAATTTAAATAATAATAATATATTTTTAAAGTGGTAAAAATATACAAGTCATAATTTAAACAATAAAAACGACTTGGGAATTTATGCACAATAATGTTTTTGTACAAAGTAGAATTTGAAATACATACATAAAAATATAACTACAATATTTATATATATACATATAAATATATAGATATTTATATATATACATAACGGACATATATATACATATGTTAATATACAAATATATATATATATATATATATATATATATATATATATATATATATATATATATATATATATATATATATATATATATATATATATATATATATATATTTTTTTTTTTATATATATATATATAAGAAATACTAAATATATATATATATATATATATATATATATATATATATAGTATATATATATATATATATATAGATATATATATATATATATAAGAAATACTAAATATAATATATATATATATATATATATATATATATATATATATATATATATATATATATATATATATATATATATATATATATATATATATATATATATATATATATATATATATATATATATAAAAAAAAATATATATATATATATATATATATATATTAAGAATACTAAATATAATATACATATATATATATATATATATATATATATATATATATATATATATATATATATATATATATATATATATATATATATATATATATATGTATATGTATATTATATTTAGTATTTCTTATATATATATATATATATATATATATATATATATATATATATATATATATATATATATATGTATATTATATTTAGTATTTCTTATATATATATATATATATATATATATATATATATATATATATATATATATATATATATATATATATATAGATATATATATACAAATATTGTATACATATATAGATATAATATATATATATATATTTTTTATATATATATACACACAAATGTATACATATATATACACACAAACACACACACACACACACACACACACACACACACACACACACACACACACACACATATATATATATATATATATATATATAGATATATATATATATATATATATATATAAATATATAAACTTATATAATAAAATACTAAATATAGAATATATATATATATATATATATATATATATATATATATATATATATATATATACATATACAAATACAGTATATATATATACATGTATATATATATATATACACATGTATACATATATACATAAATATATATAAATAAAATAAAACAAAAGAAAACAAAAAAGAAAAAGGAAAACAAAATAGAACAGCAGGGGGGTTCAAACTCGGCCCAGGGGGTCGAATTCTCGGGTTCGGTCGGGCTGGCCAGGGGGTCAGCCCGCTCTATGTGTTAGGGGTAGGGTTTAGTTTAGATTTATTTAGGTTTTTAGGTTAGCAGGTTTAAACCCGATAAAACAAATCCGAACCCATTATTAATTCAAATTTTTATTCTCGTATCCTCGTATCCTGACAGTTAGGGACACGAGTCTTGTATCAGTGCTATGCACGACACGCACGAGTCCTAAAATGCGTGTCCGAGCACAGGATTGGGGTTCTCGTGTCCTGGCGAACCACGTGTGAGTTCGAGACACGTACGACACAGTTCGAGTTTGCTACTCACGTGTCCGGCGAGCTGGGGGCGGTTCGAGCGTGCTGGCGGCGGCTAGTTAATTACAAAATAATATAATTGAACTTAAAAACTATTTTAAAAATTATTAAATATTCTAGAAAAATTCCTAAAATCATAATAAATTATTTTAAAGCTAAATATGCCATTAGCAATTAATTATCACTAGTTAATTTAAATTTTGAAAAACAGGGGCTGACAGTTGCTTATCGGCTTGCCCTTCCTCCATCGCTATCTGCGTACATGATGTGTTTCATGTATCTCAGTTGCGTGGGTATGTCCTGGATCCGAGTCATGTCCTCGACCATTCAGAGTTAGTCGTTGGTACCGACCTAACTTACGAGGAACAACTCATGTCTATTTTGGACCGGCGAGAGAAGGTGCTCAAAAACCGGACAATTAGCCTTGTCCGTGTCGCTTGGGGCCATCACTCTCCGGGAGAGTCAACCTGGGAGCGCGAAGACGAGATTAGATCTCGGTATCCATACTTGTTTGACTCAGAAGGTATGTTTCTCCTCATGCCTTGGTAATCTATTTACATGCTTATTTTATACCATTTTGAAATATATGATCAATGACTGCTAATGATAGGTTGATTGCATAGATTGTAATTGCACCTTGCTTGCTCGGATTTCTCTATCATTGTCTTGGCTGGAATTCCGAGGACGAAATTTTTCTAAGGAGGATAGAGATGTCACTCCCCGATCCCGATATACGTATTCTTTCATGAATTTTGTACACGGTATCCCGTATTTAGCATGTGCATAATTCTATTTATTATTATTTAATAGTTGCATGTAGCTTTTAAGCATGTCATTAGTGGAAGGGTTAGAGCATGTTTAGATATTAGGATTTTCTTAAGCCAACACAACCCATATTTATATTCTCTTCCTCACTCTCTCTCCTCATTCACTCTTCCATTTATTTCGCTCAACCACCATCCTTAGGCAAGTACAACTTGCTCAAAAGTAGAGATTTGTACATTTTTCATTCTTGATTTTTTTTTTCTTTGATATTATTTGTCTATATTGTTCTTCTCTTCATTCTCTACAAGTATAGTTCTTGGAGTTTTTGATTCTAATGGCTAGTTTTGTGTAGATCTAAGTTTCTAAAACTAAGATTTTATGTATTTATATGGTTTTGATCTATCAAACTTGGTTATTTTCGAAAACCAATGGTCCTGAGTTGTAGAAAATTTGATTCTACACAATTTTGACCTTTGAAAAGTTAGATTTCGACTTATTTTGAGGAAGTTATGGCCAAAACAATATTTGGACAATTTCTATGTCATCTGCCCTAGTTTTGGCAGGGACGATGAATAGTGCCGCATAGTGCCACATAGTGTCCGAGCTGCATATACGAGTGCTGCATAGTGCCGAGCCACATATGGGAGTGCTACATAGTGTCGTATAGTGCTAAATCGCATATGGGAGTGCTGCAGAGTGCCGTATAGTGTCGCATAGTGTCCGAGCCGCATATGGGAGTGTTGCATAGTACCGCATAGTATCGCATAGTGCCCGAGCTGCATATGGGAATGCCGCATAGTGCCGCAGAAGGTTGCATAGTGCCGCATAGTACCTATTTTGGCTGTTTTTGGCTGTTTTATTTCCTATTTGGCTGAATTGTGGCCAGAATTTCTTCCAACTTCCAACTTAAAAGTTGTAGATCTTTGTCTTGGCTTCAAGAATCTTCATGTCTTACTTGAACCAGAATTCATATGTGACTTTGGCACCTTGTGTACCTTGCTCCTTGTGCACCTTTTATCTTGCACATTACCCGTGCACCATTAGGGCCACTTCATGACTTGCGAGCACTTCATACCCTAAGTGCATAGTCCTTCTTGTTATATTTTCTCTTGTGTCTTGGTCCTCATTCCTGATCTGACTCCTATGCGTAAGCTGGATAACTTTATGTGTGTACTAATGTACAATCTATGTGAGCACCGATGTGCTATCCTAAGTGCTAAGTGTTCCTATATGATACCTTCCAGTACCTCCAAGAGTCCAGTAATTACATAGCAATTGGTCAGTAGCAATGATGTGTTGTGTGTTGCATTACACCAAGAAGGGGGTACATATGTATGACTCTATGAGCCAATACGGATCACTTCTTGGGGTACTCGTACAATGTACGACATCTAGGGGAGTGAGCATGTGACCACGACATATGAACTCCGAGGATAACCTAGGGATTAACTAGGCAACTAACTTGGTAGATGCATTGGACGGGAAGAATTTCGAGATCGTGCCATACTAGCCGCCCCAGGCCCAGTCCTTACGTGTCGGGTTGGCCGCCACGGATATGGTTTCACTCGCCTACAGCAGATGGCTATATCCGACTCCTACGAGCTATGTATTATATGTTTTAGCGCGGTAGCCCTCCGGGGGACCGGTGCATAATCAATGTGCTATATGTCTTTTGGTTTGGCTAGCCCTGCTGGGTTGACACGATCTGAGGATTCATTTTAATCAGTATCGTGGGGATAACTCCGCCAAATATAGAAAGCCGCATGAATGAATGGCCGCTTGAAAAATGACTTGACCGTTCCTTGTAACTTTCGTTAGTAGCCGAGGGACATGGGCTGTCATGGTGCGTGGTCCAACCCATGTCCTTGTTTGGTTGTTGGGTTGGGCTATCGTGCTAGGACAGGCTGTGGACCGAGGTTACGATCGGAAGCTTTTATTATTACTAGTATTATTATTTTGTGCTTGGGTTTTATCTCACTCTTTTGTGCTCCCTTGTGGTACTTGCTATTTGGGGCTGACCCCGCTGGTTTTGTTTTGCCAGATATAGTAGCAGCGCCTGAGGATCCAAACTTCTTTTCTGACGTCAACGGTGCATACTAGGAGCATGGCTGGCGGGGGACTCGAGTGGGTTTCTTCTCCACCACTCTAGTATCTTCACTTATGTTCTGGCGTTTAGCCACCGGCACCTATTTAGCCGGTTAATTTGGATATTTTGTCTTTTGCATAATTTGTAATTAAATTAGACTGCAGCTGAATACAATTATGTACTTATGACTCTCTGGGCTAGCTAACTTATAAAGCTAGATCCCCATGATTATTTTGATGAAGCGTCGGAGACGCCTTACTGCTTTATCTCATATGTTCATTAATTGATGTTTTCTTGCTTTGAATGATTGAGACATAGATGCTCTGTGAGACCATAGGAGACTTGAATGTAGCTTGCACCCCCTTGTCTCTTGACAGCCATGATCGCCGTATGACGTTGTATACCTCATATGGAGTAGCTGGCCTAGTCCGTCTTTGTATTTCGGTAATAGAAATGGCTTCGATAGCCCAACATAACTCTTGTCTAACTTATTCGGGCGACGACTCGACGAGCAAAGGCTACGCCGAGCTCCGCGTCGAGGGAACGTGCTATGCATGGGGTCGACTTGAACAACCAAGTTCTCGGATGCCTAGACTTAAGCCAACCAGCCGTGCAAGATGACTTAACCCACGGGACGTACGAAGGCTATGCCAAGCCTTGGACGACGGGACCGTACATGCATTTTCAAGTATTCACGCGGGCGATTCCTATGACTTAGGCCAATACAAGCGTTGGGGCAAAATGACGGGACAGTACATGCTTTATCAAGCATTCAAGCGGACGACGCCTATGACTTAGGCCAATTCGAGCGTTGGGACAACACGATGGGACCGTGCATGCTTTGTCAAGCATTCACGCAGGCGACGCCTATGACTTAGGCTAATTCGAGCGTCGTGGCAACTTATCAACTTAGGCCAACTTCCTTCTCCCAAGCCACGGGACGAAGGATCGAGTGTCATTTTAAAAGCACACTGAGCCGACTTCTAAGCAGACCGTGGAACCGTTTTCCATGTTCTAAGACATTTCGATGGGTCGGGATTATTCCCTTAGCTATGTGGATGCGTCTCTTTTATTAACAATCCTAACTTGTGCAAGTTGAAAACATGTGAGTTATTAAGTGAAGGCTAAGATGAGGCGAGTTCACCGAAACTACCCTACCTGAGCGAGGAGTCGCCTCGACGGAGCGAGCCTTCGAGCAGCCGTTGCAAGGCTAAGTCCGAACATCGTCGGTGTTTCGATTCCTCCGATTGACTTTGCAGGACGGGGCACTACAATGCGGCCAGGCTCTATGCATCTATGTGGACTGGAACTATGCGGCCAGGCACTATGTATCTATGCGGACTGATACTATGCATCTATGTAGACTGGCACTATGCATCTATGTGGACTGGTACTATGCATCTATACGGACTGGTACTATGCAGCTATGCGGACTTGCAGTATGTAGCTATGCGGACTGGCACTATGCATCTATGCGGACTGGCACTATGCAGCTATGCGGACTGGCACTATGCATCTATGCGGCCAGTACTATTCATCGTCCCTGCCAGAACTAGGACAGATGAACATAGAAGATGTCCAAATCTTATTTGGCCATCTATGCGGACTGGCACTATGCAGCTATGTGGACTTGAACTATGCATCTATGCGGCCAGCAATAGGCGGCCAGCACTATTCATCGTCCCTCCCAGAACCAGGATAGATGAACATAGAAGATGTCCAAATTTTATTTGGCCATAACTTCCTCAAAACAAGTCAAAATCTAACTTTTCAAAGGTCAAAATTGGGTAAAATCGAATTCTCTACAACATAGAATAATCAAAACTTGAAAATAATGAAGTTTGGTAGATCAAAATCCAAGAAAACCAAAAATGCTACAAACTTATATTTACAAAAATACATCCATCCAAACCGAAAACTCTAAGTTCTAAAGATGCTTAAAATCATGTAGAGAAGAAGATAGAACAATAAAATGGAAGATCCATCATGAAGCAAGTTGCACTTGCCTAAGCTCTCTAGGTTGGTGGGAGAGTAATGGAGGAAGAAGAAGAAGTAATGAATGAAGAGAGAGAAATAAGGGGTGGTTGGGCTTTAAAGGGGGAGGGTTTCTCATAATGAACCATGCCCAATCAAACCAAGCCAAACCAAAATAAACAAAGCCAAGTCATGACCAACCAAGACTAGGCTAGCAAGTCAATTCCAAATATGGGTCACCTTACAAACGTCAGAGATCTCGTATATGCATACGAAAATACGTATAACGGGAAATGGGAGTGACAACAAGTGAGATACTTTTCTAGAATACCAGACCCCTTCCACTAAGGCTCACTAGCACCTCAGTAGGGTATTGTCCCCAGTACCTGTGTCGTGGCACCAAGGACAATCAATTCTCGACAGTGATAATATCTTACTCTGCTACAGAGATAAAGGTCACTAAACAACGGGCCACACGACAATAGGTCTGATATTGTAGTCAAGTTTTCCTCAATCCCCATGTCTAGAATCTAGCAATGTCAAGTCTGTACAGTCATCTCGAAAGTAAAAGCAATACTAATAAAGAAATCTAGAATTCTAACACGAGGTCAATACCATGAATAGTCATGTAAACCTCGCATCATGAATGTGTCGGTGTCCTATGGTCAATTTTGTCAATGGACACATCAATATGTACGTAATGCCTAATGTCAATACTCAATGTCACTATCATGATATCGGCACCCGTCTATAAACGGACACTAAGTATCAACGTACTACGTCATGCAATGCTAATAAAAAAGAACAACAAAACAGAAAAGAATAATCTGTAACGAAGTCAAGGCACGCTTGCCTGTAACTGTTGTCTGCGGGTAAGCCTGTCCAACTCCGGTGTCCTTGTCGATTGTCACTCCCCAATCCCGGTATATATATTTTACATATTATCCTGTATTTAGCATGGGCCCAATCTATATTTAATTTTTGATTAATTATTGCATGTAGCTTTAAGTATGTCATTAGAGATTAGGGTTTCCTTAAGTCAACCCCCAACCCCTATTTATAATCTCTTCCTCACTCTCTCTCCTCATTCACTCCTTCATTCAATTCCTCAAGCACCAACCCACTTAGGCAAGTACAACTTGCTCAAAGAGGAGATTTGTGATCTTTTGATATTTCTTGATTTTTATTGTTCTATTTTGTTCTTCTTAACACCCTCAACAAGTTTAGTACTTAGCATTTTCGGTTTTGATGGACGGATTCTAGTAGATCTAAGCTTGTTGTAGTTTTGGATTTTATGGGTTTTGATCTATTAAATCATGTTATTTTCGGGTTTTGATGGTTCTATGTTGTAGAGAATTTCGTTCTACCCTATTTTGACCTATGAAAGTTCGGATTTGGACTCTGGATGAAAGATTCATGGAGCTTGGGAGCCATGGCTTGAAGGGTTCTACTTCCCAAAAAGATGGAGAAGAAGAACAGTTCACAGCCGCATGAACTTAGCCGCATAGCCGACATACGACAAGTTTCCTTCCTGGCCGCATAAGCCTGGCGGCATTACCTGGCCGCATGGACTATGCTGCAGGGACTTAACTTTCCAGCCGCATGAAGATTTGATTCTCAGCCGCATGAGCTGGTTCTATTCTCTGGCCGTATGAAATCTAATTGCTTCCCAGCCGTATGAGTGACTTTTAGTCGCATGCGCCCTGCTTATCCGAGCCGTATGCGCCCTGCTTATCCGAGCCGCATGAGCTTGCCACGCCTGGCCGCATGCGCCTTTGAGTCCTGGCCGCATGCGCCTTTGCTACCGCGAGTCGCATGTGCCCCCTCTTTGCCCTGGCCGCACGCGGTCTGTCTCAAGCAGTCTGGCCGCATGAGCCTTGGCGGAGTGCAGCTAGTCAACTGGACTTCCCTGGCCGCATGCAGTCTTGAGAGCTGCATGTTTTGCCACATGACCCTTGGTCGCATGATGTGTTTAGTCCTCATTCTATCAGACTTCCTATGCGAGTGCTGGATAACCTATGTGTGTACTAAGGTACAACCTATATGAGCACTGAGTGCTATATGCTAAGTGTTCCTACGTGATACCTGCCAGTACATTCAAGAGTCCAGTGTTTACATAATGAGTTGTCAGGTAACAATGACGTGGTACATGTTGAGTGTTGCATTACACCAAGAAGAGGGCACATACGTATGACTTCCTGAGCCAGTACGGATCCCTCCTTGGGGTACTCGTACAATGTACGACATCTAGGGGAGTAAGCTTGTGACCCCGACATGTGAACTCCAAGGATAACCTAGGGATTAACTAGGCAACTAACTTGGTAGATGCATTGGAAGGGAAGAATCCCGAGATCGTGCCATACTAGCCACCCCAGGCCCAGTCCTGACGTGTCGGGTTGGCCGCCACGGATATGGTTTCATTCGCCTATAGCAAATGGCCATATCCGACTCCGATGTGCTATGTGTTATATATTTTAGCACGGTGGCCTCACGAGGGACCGGTGCGTAAACTAAGAGCTACGCGTATATGTTTATATATTGGTTTGGCTAGCCCTGCTGGGTTGACACGATCTGAGGATTCCTTTTTAACTAGAACTGCGGGGATAACTCCGCCAAATGTAGAAAGCCGTAGGAATGATTGGCCGTTTGAAAATGACTTGTTTGTGCATGGTAACTTCCGATTAGTAGCCAAGGGACATGGACTGTCATGGTGCGTGGTCCAACCCATGTCCTTGTTTGGTTGTTGGGTTAGGCTATCGTGCTAGGACAGGCTATGGACCAAGGTTAGGACCGGAAGCCTTTATTATTCTTATTATTTTCTGATTGGGGTTTTATCTCACTTTTTGTGCTTCCTTGTGGTACTTGCTATTCGGGGCTGACCACGCTGGTTTTGTTTGGCCAGATCTCGTAACAGAGCCTGAGGATCCGGCCTTCCTTCCTGACGTCAATGGTGCATACTAGGAGCATGGCTGGCGGGGGACTCGAGTGGGTTTCTTCTCCACCACTCCAGTATCTTTACTTATGTACTGGCGTTTAGCCACCGGCACTGGTTTAGCCGGCTAATCTGGACATTTTGGTCTTTTGCATAATTTGTAATTAAATCAGACTGCAGCTGAATACAATTATGTACCTATGACTCTCTGGACTAGCTAACTTATAAAGCTAGATCCCCATGATCATTTTGATGAAGCGTCGGGGACACCTTACTGCTTTATCTTATATGTTCATTACTTGGTGTTTTCCTTGCTTGAAAGATTGAGACATAGCAGCTCTGTAAGACCATAGGAGACTTGAATGTAGCATTCACCCCTTGTCTCTTGACAGCCACGATCGTCGTATGACGTTTATATACCGCATATGGAGTAGCTGGCCTAGTCCGTCCCCGTATTCCGGTACTGGGGCGTGACAAGGTTTTTTTGGTGGCCCATGCAGGTCTGGTTTTCAGACTTGTGGGGTGTTACTATTATAGGAGTCTCAATCAAACTTGTTCCCTTTGAATCTCTTGCCTCGATTTCTTCTTCCTCACCTTGATTGATAACCTGAATTGTATCCTCGAATCGTCCTCGTCCTGTCGTTTGATATCATGTATCTTTCCCTATAGGGGTGCTTCCTTCCCAGTAGCTGGTGAGGCCAACGTGGAGGAGCGTCCAGTAGAGCATGGCTCGACGGGGCAGCAGCCGGAGAGGATACGTTCTCCTGATCAGATTCGAGTGGAGGAGATATCAGAGCCAGTGGAACCGTAGGTTCCGGAAACTTCTGCACCCCCAGCGATTCCGGCAGCCACGGCGGTACCTGATGCCGCAACACTTCTGGAGGTCATCCGGGGGTTTCTGGCCACTCAAAGCATCAGGTGGCAGCCTGTCACGCCCCAGAACCAGAATACTGGAGAGCGGGGGCGAACATAGCCAGCTACGTATATTGAAATGAAGTCCATCTCGCTATACGGTCACGGCTGTCTAGATATGAGGGTTTACTGCAAGCCAACGGTCTCTTAAGGTCAAGCCTATTGTCTCAATCTCAAGCAAGTAATATAAGTACAAGATGTTTGACCACCAAATATACAATAAAAGGCGTCCTAAATATTACATATTCAGTTGATCATGAAGCTAGTCGTACAAAATGCGAGGACTAGCAAGAGTTTAGTCATACATGATCAACCCTAGGATTTGTTAATCATGTCTACAGCCCGTAGGCAGACAGTAAGTAAATGTGCATCGAGCTAACAGGTGCTCTTCGGCTAAACGCCTCAAAAGAATAATTTTACAATAAAGTGAGCGAAACAAAATAGAAAAAACCCACTCGTAGCCCGGGTTCCTTCTAGTCGCCACCATCGGGCTGGAGGTTCGGTAGATCCTCGGGTGCTGCTCCGAAATCTGGCCACACAAAACCAGCTGGGTCAAACCCCAGAAAGAGCAAGTGCCACAAAGGAGGCCACGAATAAGAACAAAACCAGCATATCAGAACATAAGAAAATAGAAGAAAGTACCAGTAAATAAGAGTACAACAAGACAATAAACGACTAGGGACATGGGACCATTCCGGAAGCCAGGTTACAACCCGTAAACCAAACAAGGACCGGGGTTGTAACCCTTCGCCTGAATAGCACCTTATCTCTACCCATTTATTGTTAAAGATAAGTAAAACAATCATGTTCAGGAGGACCAGGTACAGGGACTAAACAAGACTTAGACAGGGCTAGACAACATCCATTCACAAGCGGCCAAGCAATTACTACGGCTTACTACTTTAACTAACTAGGGTTATCACAAGCCTAATTACTAACAAGATGCAAGTGAGAATTTCCCAGTCCCAAGCCCTACAGACTATCCAGTTATCCTTCCGCGGGTTGAGAGTATGGTTGGGTAATCGCCCAGGAGATGATATACCCTTAGGTGACTTAGAGGGTGCAACACATGACAGTGCGCTGGAAATGTGCTCTACTCGTCGGTAAGCTACAAGTCCAATTAAAGCGCCCAGATAACGAGATTGCCTGTGACTGGAAATTCTCTATGAACTATAGTTTGATCTAATCATTAGCCTAATCCAGATTCAGTGTAAACCCCTGACCGTGGGAACCAGGGAGTCACGTCCTAGACATGATGCAAGACAAGATAGGTGGATTGTACAAGCAAGCAAGCAGGAACACCCACGGTGTCAAGTTGGTTATACGAGTCGAGTTACAAGTTACAAGTTACAAGTCAAGTCAAGTCAAGTCAAGTCAGTGCGCCGCCACGGGCCACTATCAAGTTATCAGGTTACAAGTCAAGAATGCACCCCATCGGGTCATTTTCCAGAAAATCAGGAAGTACTAGGATCATAAATCACAGAAATCACGAAAACCGTAGTAGTCATATCAAATACTGAAAATCATGCCAGGTCGTGTTGGGGTCAAGGTAGTCGTGCTGTGTGGAACAAGATCTCAAAACCTGATCCACAAAAGAGAAGCCAAGTCCAAGAAATAAAACCAAATCATCATGGGCCAGTGGGTTGCGCAGTGGTGGATGGCGCAGGAATGGTTGGCGCAGGAGATAGATAGCGCAGGGTTGGACTGCGCAGGGGTGAAGTGCGCAGGGTCCAAGCGCGCGGGATTAGATTGCGCGGGGAGCCAACTGCGCAGGGGTGGAGCTGCGCAGGGGTATAGGTGGCGCATGAACAGACTGCGCATGAATGGATGGCGCATGAGCCGACTGCGCATGAGCAGGCTGCGCATGAGCAGTCTACGCATGAGCAGTCTGCGCATGAGCAGACTACGCATGGATGGATGGCGCATGGGGCTGAGCGCAGTTCGCCAAGGGGCAAGCAGCGCGGTCAGCACTGCGCTAAAGAGCGCCGGCCGAGAGGGGATGCACAGTCCAGCACTGCGCTAAAGAGCGCAGGCTGCAGTCTTCGTCTCCAGGCCGAGAGCAAGCATCAAGAACACCAAAAATTCCATTCTCCATATCTTGGTCAAATCAAAGCCAAACCTAGATTTTCAAAGTTCTAACTTGAGTAAAATTGAGTTCTCTTCCACATGGAAGCATCAAAACCCACAAAAACCCAACTAAAATAGATCAAAACCATGTAAATCCGAAAATAGAGAAAACTTAGATCTAGAACAAAGGAGACTCTAAATCACAAAATATCAAGTTCTAATGTTGCTCTCCATGGCCTAATCTAGCTAATGGACAAATAAAATATGGTTCTCATGCGGTGGCAAGGTGCACTTGCCTATGGTGTTGGTGGAGGAAGGAGGAAGAAGAAGATGAAGAAATTAATGGAAATTATGGAGGAGAGAGAAAAGTAGGTGGGGTTTTAATGAGGGTGGGTTGTGGTGGAATGAGGGTTGTGCATAGGCTAAGGTGTTCCAAATGCATGTTGAACCAAACCAAACCAATCCTTCTCCATGAAATAAAACCAAGTCAACTAAAACCCAAAATTTCACAAGTCCAGAAAAATAAAAATACCTGCCAAAATCCAATTACGAATATAAATACGAAATACGGGAAACGGGGGTGACAACTCTACCCACCTTAAAAGAATTTCGTCCTCGAAATTTAAATCAAGGAGCTAGAGACTGCCACGGCAAGTTACGCTAAGCACCAACAACTATACTAAGCAGTTCAATCATACAATCATACATGCAATCAAGAAACGAAAAGCATAAGGCATAAGGAAGACATTACACCTCACGAGTCAAACAAGTCGGGATATCGCGATCGGATGTCGTCCTCACGCTCCCACTTTGACTTACCTAGAGGATGATGACCCCAAGCAACACGGACTAAGCTAATAGTCTTGTTCTTGAGTATCTTCTTCCTTCGGTCCAAAATAGACACGGGCTTCTCCTCATACGAAAGGTTGGTACCAACAACTAGTTCTGAATGATCTAGGATATGGCTCGGGTCCGGGATATACCGTCGTAATTGGGACACATGGAATACATCATGTACCTCACTTAGCGACGGCGGAAGAGCAAGACGATAGGATACATCTCCTACTCGCTCCAGGATATCGAACGGCCCTATATACCTAGGACTAAGCTTTCCCCGCACGCTAAAACGAATGACGCCGCGGTTAGGCGAGATCCTAAGGAATACATGGTCGCCGATAACAAACTCTAAGGGACGCCGATGGGCATCGGCCCAATGTCGCTGGCGGTCTTGGGCAATTCGAAGATGATCCCGGACTCTTCTGACCACCTCGACTGTCTGGACAATCATTTCTGGATCGAGCATCTGCCTCTCTCCAATATCATCCCACGCTAGCGGGGATCTGCACTTCCTACCATACATAGCCTCGAATGATGTCATCTGGATGCTGGCCTGGAAGCTATTGTTGTACGAGAACTCCACCAGGTGCAGGTAATCTTCCCACGAACCACCGTAGTCAAGTGTACAAGATCTCAACATGTCTTCAAGGGTCTAGATTGTGCGCTCTGACTGGCCATCTATCTGCGGATGATAAGCTGAGCTGAACTGGAGACGAGTACCCAAACTCTCTTGCAGGCTACGCCAAAAGTACGACATAAATCTTGAATCTCGATCCGAGGTGATACTGACGGGCACTCCGTGAAGCCTGACAATCTGTCTGAGGTACATCTCTGCTAGCTGAGCCGTAGACTGCCCAACTCTGAATGGGAGAAAATGAGCCACCTTCATGAGCCGGTCAACTATAACCCAAATAGCATCTCGACCAGCTGGGGATCTAGGCAATCCAGTCACAAAATCTATGGTCACATGCTCCCACTTCCACTCTGGAATCGACAAGGGCTGAAGAAGTCCAGCGGGCCTCTGATGTTCAGCTTTAACCTGCTGGCAAACCAAATACCGAGAGACAAACCGGGCTATCTCCCTCTTCATGCCATTCTACCAGAAATGCTGACGAATATCACGGTACATCTTCGTGCCACCGGGATGAATAGAATACTGTGAACTGTGAGCTTCTGCCATGACCTCCTGTCGGATATCTCCACTGGGTACACAAAGACGAGTGACGTACCGAAGTGTACCATCTTCATGAATGCACAACTCTAGCCTTCTTCCTGCCTCACACTCTGCTATGAGCCGCTGAATTTTGGAATCTGTAGACTGCGCCATCCGGATCCTCTCAACTATGCTAGACTGAACCTGTAGACTGGCCATCAACGCCACGTTGGTAGGAAGAACCACTTCAATTCCCACCTTCTGAAGATCGGCCAGTAACTCTGGTTGCGCCGTCATAAAATAAACTCCGGCTCTCCGGCTCAACGCATCTGCTACAATGTTGGCCTTCCCTGGGTGATATTGCAAATCCACATCGTAGTCCACCAATAGCTCAAGCCATCTTCTCTGTCGCATATTAAGGTCCTTCTGGGTGAAAACATACTTCAGGCTCTTGTGATCAGTAAATATCTCTACTCTACCTCCGTACAAGTAGTGCCTCCACAACTTAAGTGCAAATACCACTGCTGCCAGCTCCAAGTCGTGGGTCGGGTAATTCTTCTCATAATTATGAAGTTGACGTGATGCATAAGATATTACATTCCCAAGCTGCATCAAGACACACCCCAATCCTCTGACTGAAGCGTCGTAATAAACTATGAATCCTCCGGTCCCATCAGGAAGTATGAGAATGGGAGACGTTATCAAACCTCGCTTCAACTTCTCAAATGATTTTTGGCACTCTGCTGTCCAAGCAAACTGTACATCCTTGCGGGTCAACTAGGTCATCGGCACTGAAATCCTTACAAAATCTGAAACGAATCGCCGGTAGTAGCCGGCTAATCCAAGAAAGCTGCGAACCTTTGCCGCTGAACTAGGTATGGGCCATGACTCGATAGCCACAATCTTCTGGGGATCCACTTCCACTCCTCCTCGGGTAATGATGTGACCCAAGTACGAAATACGATCGAGCCAGAACTCGTATTTACTGAACTTGGCGTACAACTGATGCTCTCTAAGCGTCTGAAGGACGATTCTGAGATGCTGCTCGTGCTCTGATTCGCTCTTGTTGTAGACCAGGATATCATCTAGGAACACAATCACGAATTGATCCAAGTAAGGCATGAAAATGCGATTCATGAGGTCCATGAATACGGCTGGCGTATTGGTCGCTCCAAAGGGCATAACAAGGAACTCCCAATGCCCATACCTAGATCGGAAAGCTGTCTTCGGGATGTCCTGCTCTCTGACTCTGATCTGGTGGTATCCTGACTGCAAGTCTATCTTCGAAAACACTGAAGCCCCTCTGAGTTGATCAAACAAGTCATATATCCTCGGGAGAGGGTATCTGTTCTTGATTGCCACCGAGTTCAAGGTACGATAATCTACACATAACCTGGACGTACCATCCTTCTTTTTCACAAGAAGCATCGGGGCTCCCCAAGGCGATCCACTTGCACGAATGAATCCCTTGGTCCTGAGTTCTTCAATCATCTTGTACAAAATCTCTAACTCTGAAGGCGCCATCCTGTAGACTCGCTCTGATACTGGTACTGTCACGGGGATCAAGTCTATAGTGAACTCGATCTCCCGCTCTGGCGGCATTCCTGGAAGTTCTTCTGGAAAGACATCTGGAAATTCTTCAACTATCTTGGGTAACTGTACTGCTACTACGGCCATCCGCAATACTGGAGATGATGGTTCCACTGCGCCTCTGGAAAATAAAAACTCTGGCTTGCCTGGGATACTAAAGATAATCCTGCCAACATGGCAGTCTATCCTAGCATACTGGTTCCTCAACCAATCTATGCCTAAGACTACATCATAGTCTGCCATAGGGAATTCTATGAATCTAGCGGGGAACTCTCTACCGCTAACTACGATCCGACACGAGGAAAACACTTGATCTACTCCCACAAGACTATTACCAGTAAGTATATTAAGCCTCACTGCTAATGACTCGGGCTCCAATCCTATCCGTGTCACGAATCGTGCAGACATGAATGAATGCGATGCACCAGAATCAAATAATACCAATGCTGGAGAAGAGTTGACGAGAATAGTACCTGCCACTACCTCACCTGGTGCAACTTCTTCTTCCATAGCCATCATCATGGCCTGACCTCTAGCTGCGGGTCCCCTCTGCTGGAAACCCCTCTGCCTGCTCTGCACTTGGGCTTGGGTATACTGCTGCTGGTTCTGCTGATGAAACGCCTAGGCCTGAGGCAATAAGGGCCTCGGGTACTGCTGCTATTGCACAGGTACTGGTCCCCTAACCGATGGACTGGTTAGGTTGGAAGAGGATGAACTACCCCTATTCGGGCAAGCTCCTATCTTGTGATCTGCCGCTCCACAAGCCAGGCACAATCCTTGCGCCCTACGATAATCTGCCACCACATAGCCTGGCTTCCCACAATGAGAACATCCCATCGCGGAAGTCTGCTTCTGCTTCTGCTGCTGTGGGTACGTCGGGGTTGAATGATGAACCGACGTTACTGAGGCCGCCCGCCTCGGAGTTCCAAAAGTCAAACTCCTAGCTGCTGGGACTGGAACTGATGATTGGTGCATCTGGCTGAGGGACCGCTTCCTACCTCCGGTCCTATCCACAATCCTCTGGAAGGTGTACTCATGCCTCCTAGCTGCTCTCAATACTGCATCGAACGTCTGGTGCTCGAACTGCTCGACTGCCAATAAGATCTCCAAATGCAGTCCATGTTGGAACAGCTGGGCCCTATCAAACTCGGTTGCCACCAAGGTGGAGGCAAACCTACTGAGTCTAGAAAACTCAGATGCATAACTGTCAACTGTTCTGCCTCCTTGCTTCAAGTTGGTAAATCTCGTCTGTAGGTCGTATCGAGCTACAGCATCAAAATACTTCGTCTGGAATCTCTCTCTAAATACTGTCCGAGCAATGGGTGCCACTAATCCCCTGGCCTGCGCTGCCCACCAACTGTGAGCTAAGTCTAGCAACTGCAGGCGTACCACGGCCACCTTCTCATTCTCAGGTGTTCTAGCTGCTTCCAGAATCACCTCGGTATCCTGAAGCCAAGCGTCCGCGGTAATCGCATCTTCACTGTCGTCGAAGAATGGAGGGTTCAAGCGCTTGAAGCTGTTGGCCGCGCTGTTCCCCGGATGACCGCCTCTGGTCAAGGCATCTGCCACTACTTGGTGCAAGGCGTCTCCTCTGCGATCTTGGAAAGCTATCAAGTCCTGATGAGACCTACCAAAGTGCCATCATCCGGCTCGGCAGGCTGAACGGGCTGAACTAGGGGCTCTCCTCCAGTAGGCACAACTCTGGAGGCTACTCCGGAGTGTTGGGCTTGATCTCCGGGCTGCTGGTCCACATGAAGTGCTCCATCTTGCTGATTGGCAGGGTCTGGTACAGTGCCGCTGAAGAAGACGACACAGGAAAAATAATAAGGAAGGACCAGGACAGATCAACGATACAAGCATATGATCAGGCCAAGATTCCAGAGATTCAGAGGATATGAAAGGAGATCAAGGACGAGTACTGATTGAGACATCTATCGGTAAACCCTCACATTTCTTGATTGACAAGACCTGCATGGGCCACCACTTAAACCATGTCACGCCCCAGAACCAGAATACTGGAGAGCGGGGGCGAACATAGCCAGCTACGTATATTAAAATAAAGTCCATCTCGCTATACGGTCACGGCTGTCTAGATATGAGGGTTTACTGCAAGCCAACGGTCTCTTAAGGTCAAGCCTATTGTCTCAATCTCAAGCAAGTAATATAAGTAAAAGATGTTTGACCACCAAATATACAATAAAAGGCGTCCCAAATATTATATATTCAGTTGATCATGAAGCTAGTCGTACAAAATGCGAGGACTAACAAGAGTTTAGTCATACATGATCAACCCTAGGTTTTGTTAATCATGTCTACAGTCCGTAGGCAGACAGTAAGTAAATGTGCATCGAGCTAACAGGTGCTCTTCAGCTAAATGCCTCAAAAGAATAATTTTACAATAGAGTAAGCGAAACAAAATGGAAAAAACCCATTCGTAGCCCGGGTTCCTTCTAGTCGCCACCATCGGACTGGAGGTTCGGTAGATCCTCGGGTGCTGCTCCAAAATCTGGCCACACAAAATCAGCTGGGTCAAATCCCAGAAAGAGCAAGTGTCACAAAGAAGGCCACGAATAAGAACAAAACCAGCATATCAGAACATAAGAAAATGGAAGAAAGTACCAGTAAATAAGAGTACAATAAGACAATAAACGACTAGGGACATGGGACCATTCCGGAAGCCAGGTTACAACCCGTAAACCAAACAAGGACCGGGGTTGTAACCCTTCGCCTGAATAGCACCTTATCTCTATCCATTTATTGTTAAAGATAAGTAAAACAATCATGTTCAGGAGGACCAGGTACAGGGACTAAACAAGACTTAGACAGGGCTAGACAACATCCATTCACAAGCGGCCAAGCAATTACTACGGTTTACTACTTTAACTAACTAGGGTTATCACAAGCCTAATTACTAACAAGATGTAAGTAAGAATTTCCCAGTCCCAAGCCCTGCAGACTTTCCAGTTATCCTTCCGCGGGTTGAGAGTATGGTTGGGTACATCGCCCAGGAGACGATATACCCTTAGGTGACTTAGAAGGTGCAATACATGACAGTGCGCTGGAAATGTGCTCTACTCGTCGACAAGCTACAAGTCCAATTAAAGCGCCCAGATAACGAGATTGCCTGTGACTAAAAATTCTCTATGAACTATAGTTTGATCTAATCATTAGCCTAATCCAGATTCAGTGTAAACCCCTGACCGTGGGAACCAGGGAGTCACGTTCTAGACATGATGCAAGACAAGACAGGTGGATTATATAAGCAAGCAAGCAGGAACACCCACGGTGTCAAGTTGGTTATACGAGTCGAGTTACAAGTTACAAGTTACAAGTTACAAGTCAAGTCAAGTCAAGTCAGTGCGCCGCCACGGGCCACTATCAAGTTATCAGGTTACAAGTCAAGAATGTACCCCATCGGGTCATTTTCCAGAAAATCAGGAAGTACTAGGATCATAAATCACAGAAATTACGAAAACCGTACTAGTCATATCAAATACTGAAAATCGTGCCAGGTCGTGTTGGGGTCAAGGTAGTCGTGCTGTGTCGAACAAGATCTCAAAACCTAATCCAAAAAAGAGAAGCCAAGTCCAAGAAATAAAACCAAATCATCATGGGCCAATGGGTTGCGCAGGGGTGGATGGCGCAGGAATAGTTGGCGCAGGAGATACATGGCGCAGGGTTGGACTGCGCAGGGGTAAAGTGCACAGGGTCCAAGCGTGCGGGGTTAGATTGCGCGGGGAGCCAACTGCGCAGGAGAGGAGTTGCACAGGGGTATAGGTGGCACATGAACAGACTGCACATGAATGGATGGCGCATGAGCCGACTGTGCATGAGCAGGCTGCTCATGAGCAGTCTGCGCATGAGCATACTGCGCATGGATAGATGGCGCATGGGGCTGAGCGCAGTTCGCCAAGGGGCAAGCAGCGCGGTCGGCGCTGCGCTAAAGAGCGCAGGCCGAGAGGGGATGCGCAGTCCAGCACTGCGCTAAAGAGCGCAGGCTGCAGTCTTCGTCTCCAGGCTGAGAGCAAGCATCAAGAACACCAAAAATTCCATTCTCCATATATTGGTCAAATCAAAGCCAAACCTAGATTTTCAAAGTTCTAACTTGAGTAAAATTGAGTTCTCTTCCACATGGCAGCATCAAAACCCATAAAAACCCAACTAAAATAGATCAAAACCATGTAAATCCGAAAATAGAGAAAATTTAGATCTGGAACAAAGGAGACTCCAAATCATAAAATATCAAGTTCTAATGTTGCTCTCCATGGCCTAATCTAGATAATGGACAAATAAAATATGGTTCTCATGTGGTGGCAAGGTGCACTTGCCTATGGTGTTGGTGGAGGAAGGAGGAAGAAGAAGATGAAGAAATTAATGGAAATTATGGAGAAGAGAGAAAAGTAGGTGGAGTTTTAATGAGGGTGGGTTGTGGTGGAATGAGGGTTGTGCATAGGCTAAGGTGTTCCAAATGCATGTTGAACTAAACCAAACCAATCCTTCTCCATGAAATAAAACCAAGTCAACTAAAACCCAAAATTTTATAAGTCCAGAAAAATAAAAATACCTGCCAAAATCTAATTACGAATATAAATACGAAATACGAGAAACGGGGGTGACACAGCCCAACAGCAACAGCAGACCCGGCAGCATGAGCAGAATGTGCTATTGAATCAGGGGTTACAAGTAGCCCTTGAGTGTCATGAATGATTCAGGAGCTTTAGGAAGGTTTTGCCGACTTAATCTGAGATATTTTGATGGCACAGAGGATGCCATCAAGGCGGATGCTTGGCTTCAGGATACTGAGGCCATATTGACTGCAGCTAAGGTTCCAGCAGAAGAGAAAGTTGACCAAGTCAGGCTGTTACTTCAGGATCTTGCCCGCGACTGGTGGGCATCCGAAGAGGTTGGCATGGGGCATCCTGTTCCTTGGGATAGCTTCAGTACCAGATTCAAGGCTAAGTACTTTGGCGTGGTAGCACGGTATGAGCTCCAGCAGAGGTTTATCGGTCTTAAATAGGCTGGTAAGACAGTGGACGAATATGCAGCAGAGTTCTGCAGACTAAGTCGGTTTGTGCCGACGATGGTGGCTACGGAGCCGAGAAGGCAATGAGATTCCAGCAAGGACTTCATTTAGAAATTCTACAGCTAGTAGAAGGGCACAACTATCAGACCTTTGACGCTGTTTTAACGGCAGCTCGGAGGCACGAACTAACCCAACAAAGGTTGGCGATAAGACATGGGGGCCAGAAGAGGTCTCATCCCCAGAGTAGGAGCGGAGGAGCAGTACAGCAAACATCGGTGCCAGCACGCGGCATCCGTATCCATGAGTCAGGAGCATCGCGGAGGACGGCAGTATCAGAGATAACAGCACTAGTTCGGCCTCAACAGCCGAGGAACCAGCAGCCGTGCCAAGGGGCGCTCATTAGATGTACTTACTGTGGTAAGGGTGGGCACACTAGGGATGTGTGTCGTTCAGCTAACGGATTGTGTATGAGGTGTGGCAGTTCGGACCACAGGATTGCCAATTGTCCTATGATATAGAGGTCGGGAGGACCAGTCCAGCAGTTTCCAGCATTGCCAGCCCCGGGGGCAGCGCAGAACAGAGGACCCGCAGTGGCCGTACGGCCACTAGCCCAGCGTCTGCCGATGCAGGCTCAGATGTATCGCCAATCACAGAATCAGGAAGGCCCGCAAAGGCCGCAGCAGCAGAATGGTCGAGGAAGGCAGCAGCAGGGAGCTTAGCAAGGTCAGGGCCAGGCCTTTACCTTATCACTGGAGGATGCACTAGCTTCAGGCGACGTGGTTGCAGGTAATATTTCTGTTACCTCTTTTTCTGTCGTAGCATTGTTTGATTCAGGGGCTACCCACTCTTTTATATCTGCCCGATTTGCGACACGTATTGGATTGGAGTTCGGGGCATTACCAGAGAGGATGAATATACTCACTGGTAATGGGCTCGTAGAAGTTATTAGAGTGTGCATAGCGTGTCCGATCGTAGTATGTGGGCGTTTAATGCCCGCATCCTTGATTGAGTTCCCTATGGGCAACTTTGACATTGTCCTAGGCATGGACTGGTTGAGAGACAGCCACGCGACGATAGATTGTCGGGGAGGTAGGGTAGTATTTAATATACCTGGCATTAAGGAGTTCATCTTTGTTCGAACATTGGAGGATCGACCCAAGGGCATTGTCGTAGAAGCATTGACAGAGCAGGAACAGATTCCAAGAGTAGTTAGAGAGTTCCTTGATGTCTTTCCGGATGAGCTTCCAGTACCACCAGTGAGAAGTGTAGAGTTTTGCATAGAGTTGAATCCTGGAACAGAGCCTAAGGTTGGCAGAGTTTATAGAATGTCGCAGTCAGAGTTGGACAAGTTGTACCAGCATGAAGAAGAACTGAAGGCGAAGCAGTTTATCCGAGACAGTGAATCACCCTGGGCAGCACCGATGATTTTAGTACCCAAGAAGGACGGATCGACGCGAATGTGTATTGATTACCGGCAGTTGAATGCAGTGACAGTGAAGAACAAGTATCCGTTACCAAGGATTGATGACTTGTTTGATCAATTGAGTAAGGCCTGCGTATTCTCTAAGGTTGATCTTCGATCAGGATATTACCGAGTAAGGGTCCGGGAGCAGGATATACCCATGACAGCATTCAGATCTAGGTATAGGCATTATGAGTTTCTGGTAATGCCATTTGGGCTGACTAATGCCCCAACAGTATTCATGGATTTGATGAACCGCATCTTTTTATCCTATTTGGATAAGTTTGTAGTAGTATTTATAGACGACATCCTCGTATATTCCAGCAGTGAAGAAGAACATGAGAAACATCTTCGGACCGTTTTGCAGACCTTGAGGGAGCATCAACTTTATACGAAGCTTAATAAATATGAGTTTTGGTTGGATCATATTTCGTTCTTGGGACACATTATTTCTGGAGCAGGAGTATCAGTAGACCCGAAGAAGGTTGAGGCAGTAGAGAATTGGCGAGTTCCGAAGATGGTAGCAGAAGTGCGTAGTTTCTTGGGATTGGCAGGTTACTATAGGAGGTTCGTGGCAGACTTTACCAGGATTTCGGTGCCCTTGACGCGTTTGACGCGTAAGGACGTAGAGTTTGTTTGGTCAGCAAGGTGTCAGACATCATTTGAAGAGTTGAAGAAGAGATTAATATCAGCCCCGATCTTGACACTTCCAGTAGGATCGGGAGGGTTTACAGTGTATTGTGACGCATCCGGGAAAGGACTTGGGTGTGTATTAATGCAGCATGGTAAGGTGATAGCATATGCATCTCGACTGCTTCGGGACCATGAGAAGAGCTATCCGACTCACGACCTGGAATTAGCAGCAGTAGTATTCTCGCTTAAGTTATGGAGGCACTATTTATATGGGGATCGAGTGGAGATTTACACCGATCATAAGAGCTTAAAGTATGTATTCACCCAGAGGGACCTGAACATGAGGCAGAGGAGATGGTTGGATTTGCTGAAGGACTTTGATGTGGATCTTCAGTATCATCCAGGCAAGGCGAATGTAGTAGCTGATGCCTTGAGCAGAAAAGATGGTGCATTTATTTTAACCTCGCAGAGGCATATTTTGGAAGACCTTCAGGATATGGAAATTAAAGTGATCTCGCCACAAGATACAGGAGTTATGGCCAGTTTGCAGATTCATGCTACTTTAGTAGAGAGGATCAGAGCCGCCCAGGCAGAGGATCCGCGGATCTAGAAGCTTCGATCAGAGTGTGAGTCAGGTCTCAGAAAGGAGTTAGTAATACACGAGGATGGTACACTTAGATTCGGAAACCGTCTTTGTGTACCAGGTGGAGACCTTCGACATGAAGTTATGTCAGAGGCTCATAGTTCTCCTTATTCCATTCATCCCGGAGGCACGAAGATGTACCAAGATATAAAGCAGCACTCTTGGTGGAATGGCATGAAGAGGGAGATAGCTAGGTATGTATCCAGATGTTTGGTATGTCAGCAAGTGAAGACAGAGCAGCAAAGACCAGCAGGATTGTTACAACCGCTTCCTATTACAGAGTAGAAGTGGGAGCACATTACAATGGACTTTGTGACCGGTTTACCTAGAACTCCGACCGGTCGAAATACAGTTTGGGTAATCGTGGATCGGCTCACGAAGGTTGATCATTTTCTCCCCTTCAGAGTAGGGCAGTCTACTGAGCAGTTGGCAGAAATGTATATAAAGCAGATAGTGAGGCAACATGGTATTCCCGTCAGCATAGTATCAGATCGAGACACCCGGTTCACCTCTCACTTTTGGCAGAGTTTGTATCAAAGTTTGGATACCAAGTTGAGGTTCAGTACAGCCTATCATCTGCAGACGGATGGACAATCAAAGAGAACCATTCAAACCTTGGAAGATATGCTACGGGCTTATACCTTAGACTTTGGCGGAACTTGGAAAGATTATCTTTATTTGGTAGAGTTCTCTTACAATAATAGTTATCAGGCCAGTATACAGATGGCACTGTTTGAAGCATTATATAGAAGAAACTGCAGATCCTCTTTGGCATGGGACGACGTGGGAGAACGAAAGTTGTTAGGACCGGAGATGATCACGCAGACCGTGGAGACAGTCAAGTTGATCAGAGAATGGCTTTGGGTTGTGCAGGACAGATACTGACACTGGGCAGATCAATATCGTAGGCCTCTAGAGTTTGGTGTTGGTGACCAAGTAGTTCTACGGATTTCACCTACTCGGGATATCATTAGATTTGGAACCCGAGGAAAGCTTAGTCCGAGATTCGTTGGTCCCTTTGAGATTCTCGCTCGGGTTGGCGACGTTGCTTATCATCTAGCCCTTCCGTCTTCGCTATGTGATGTGCATGATGTGTTCCATGTATCTCAGTTGCGTAGGTACGTCCCGGATTCGAGTCACATCCTCGATCATTTCGAGCTGGTCGTCGGTACCGACCTGACTTATAAGGAGCAACCCGTATCCATTTTGGATCGGCGAGAGAAGGTACTCAAGTACCGGACTATTAAACTTGTCCGTGTCGCTTGGGGCCATCACTCACCGGGGGAGTCGACGTGGGAGCACGAGGACGAGATTAGGTCTCGATATCCGTACTTGTTCGACTCAGAAGGTATACTTATGCTTATACCTTCGGAATATAAATTCCTATTTTTCCTTGCGCCCATAATGATCGATGATTGTTTTTGAATACCTGTTAAACTTGATAAGATTGCATGCGTAGTTAGCCTTGTAGTTAATATCTTGTTTGCTTTGATTTCTCTATCTTGTCTTGGACGAAATTCTGAGGACGGAATTTTTCTAAGGAGGGTAGAGATGTCACTCCCCAATCCCAGTATGTGTATTTTACATATTATCCTGTATTTAGCATGGGCCCAATCTATATTTAATTTTCGATTAATTGTTGCATGTAGCTTTAAGCATGTCATTAGAGATTAGGGTTTCCTTAAGTCAATCCCCAACCCCTATTTATAATCTCTTCCTCACTCTCTCTCCTCATTCACTCCTTCATTCAATTCCTCAACCACCAACCCACTTAGGCAAGTACAACTTGCTTAAAGAGGAGATTTGTGATCTTTTGATATTTCTTGATTTTTATTGTTCCATTTTGTTCTTCTTAACATCCTCAACAAGTTTAGTACTTATCATTTTCGGTTTTGATGGACGGATTCTAGTAGATCTAAGCTTGTTGTAGTTTTGGATTTTATGGGTTTTGATCTATTAAATCTTGTTATTTTTGAGTTTTTATGGTTCTATGTTGTAGAGAATTTCGTTCTACTCCATTTTGACCTAAGGAAGTTCGGATTTGGACTCTGGATGATAGATTCATGGAGCTTGGGAGCCATGGCTTGAAGGGTTCTTCTTCCTGGAAAGATGGAGAAGAAGAACAGTTCACAGCCGCATGAACTTAGCCGCATAGCCTACATGCGACAAGTTCCCTTCCTAGCCGCATAAGCCTGGCGGCATTACCTGGCCGCATGGACTATGCTGCAGGGACTTAACTTCCCAGCCGCATGAAGATTTGATTCTCAGCCGCATGAGCTGGTTCCATTCTCTGGCCGCATGAAATCTAATTGCTTCCTAGCCGCATGAGTGAATTTTAGCCGCATGTGCCCTGCTTATCCGAGCCGCATGCGCCCTGCTTATCCGAGCCGCATGCGCCCTGCTTATCCGAGTCGCATGCACCCTGCTTATCCGAGCCGCATGAGCTTGCCACGCCTGGCCGCATGCGCCTTTGAGTCCTGGCCGCATGCGCCTTTGCTACCGCGAGTCGCATGCGCCCCCTCTTCGCCCTGGCCGTATGCGGTCTGTCTCAAGCAGTCTGGCCGCATGAGCCTTGGCGGAGTGCAGCTAGTCACCTGGACTTCCCTGGCCGTATGCAGTCTTGAGAGCTGTATGTTTTGCCACATGACCCTTGGCCGCATGATGTGTTTAGTCCTCATTCTATCAGACTTCCTATGCGAGTGCTGGATAACCTATGTGTGTACTAAGGTACAACCTATATGAGCACTGAGATGCTCTATGCTAAGTGTTCCTATGTGATACCTGCCAGTACATTCAAGAGTCCAGTGTTTACATAATGAGTTGTCAGGTAACAATGACGTGGTACATGTTGAGTGTTGCATTACACCAAGAAGGGGGCACATACGTATGACTTCCTGAGCCAGTACGGATCCCTCCTTGGGGTACTCGTACAATGTACGACATCTAGAGGAGTAAGCTTGTGACCCCGACATGTGAACTCCAAGGATAACCTAGGGATTAACTAGGCAACTAACTTGGTAGATGCATTGGAAGGGAAGAATCTAGAGATCGTGCCATACTAGCCACCCCAGGCCCAGTCCTGACGTGTCGGGTTGGCCGCCACGGATATGGTTTCATTCACCTATAGCAAATGGCCATATCCGACTCCGATGTGCTATGTGTTATATATTTTAGCACGGTGGCCTCACGAGGGACCGGTGCGTAAACTAAGAGCTACGCGTATATGTTTATATATTGGGTTGGCTAGCCCTGCTGGGTTGACACGATCTGAGGATTCCTTTTTAACTAGAACCGCGGGGATAACTCCGCCAAATGTAGAAAGTCGTAGGAATGATTGGCCGTTTGAAAATGACTTGTTTGTGCCTGGTAACTTTCGATTAGTAGCCAAGGGACATAGACTGTCATGGTGCGTGGTCCAATCCATGTCCTTGTTTGGTTGTTGGGTTGGGCTATCGTGCTAGGACAGGCTATGGACCAAGGTTACGACCGGAAGACTTTATTATTCTTATTATTTTTTGATTGGGGTTTTATCTTACTTTTTGTGCTCCCTTGTGGTACTTGCTATTCGGGGATGACCCCGCTGGTTTTGTTGGCCAGATCTCGTAACAGAGCCTGAGGATCCGGCCTTCCTCCCTGACGTCAATGGTGCATACTAGGAGCATGGCTGGCGGGGGACTCGAGTGGGTTTCTTCTCCATCACTCTAGTATCTTTACTTATGTACTGGCGTTTAGCCACCGGCACTTGTTTAGCCGACTAATCTGGACATTTTGGTCTTTTGCATAATTTGTAATTAAATCAGACTGCAGCTGAATACAATTATGTACCTATGACTCTCTGGACTAGCTAACTTATAAGCTAGATCCCTATGATCATTTTGATGAAGCGTCGGGGACGCCTTACTGCTTTATCTTATATGTTCATTACTTGGTGTTTTCCTTGCTTGAAAGATTGAGACATAGCAGCTCTGTGAGACCATAGAAGACTTGAATGTAGCATGCACCCCCTTGTCTCTTGACAGCCACGATCGTCGTATGACGTTTATATACCTCATATGGAGTAGCTGGCCTAGTCCGTCCCCGTATTCCGGTACTGGGGCGTGACATCGATCCTTCCAAGCTCACCTATAATAATATACTATATTTAATATTCTATATTGTGATCCCTTGACCCAAAATAAATTCTTTTATTATTATTACCATTACTGCCACTATATATATATATATATATATATATATATATATATATATATATATATATATATATATTTTTTTTTTTTTTTTTTTTTTTTTTTTTTTGGGGTCAAGGTATATATATATATATACCTTGACCCAAAAAAAAAAAAAATATATATATATATATATATATATATATATATATATATATATATATATATACATGATATATATTAGGCTTTTGTAAATAAATAAGTGTAAGAATGAGGCCCTGCAAAACATACTAAAAGGAAGGGGTTTAGTAAAATTTCCCCTTTCAAAATCCAAATGGACAAGCCTATCCAAACCTCTCTGATAGCCGATCCCTTTTATTTGAATTCAAAATGATATCTTCAAAATCCTATACGGATTGAACGAAATCAAGGATAGGAACCTCAAATCGAAATCCAAAAGGATTTTAGCTTAACCACTATATATAGCCAATCCTACTCCCTCTGTAAACCCTAGTAATCAGCCGCAAGAATAACCAAGGAGGAGCAGAGGAGCAGAAATCGAAAAGAAGCTGTCGAATACCCAACAGGTAACCTTCACCACCATGGCTAATGATTCATTAGAATTAGTTAATTCCCTCATGTCTTCAATAGAAGTAAAGTATTTGTATTAATTCCTGAATGAAAGGCAGGATTGGGATAAAAACCTTAGAAGCAGTCTCATCAATCGAAGAAGCAACCACAAACTCTTGTGTAAGAGTCCTGGGTGCCCATGTATGCGGGCAAAAGTAATAAAGAGTAGGGTATAGACTTGGACCTGACATAAGTACATTGGGAGAAAGGATGTAGGTTAGGATGCAGTAGCTTTGTACTGGACATTGATGTCTATAATACACCCATGGTCTGCCCTATAAGGAATATATGAGACTACCATCGGCAAATAAGACTTCATATGTAAAACTGGGTAATGAGCAGGGGTATAGGTAAGGGCAATAGTTGTAATACCAGAATTTGGAGTACCCGATGGTAGACTGTAAGGACTAGTGGTGCGGTCTCATTCTCATCCTGTGAACACTCTTTGTATCCAATAGATTTTTATATGTGAACTCTCTTGTATCCAATAGATTTTATATGTGAACTCTCTTGTATCCAATAGATTTTTATATGTGAACACTCTTTGTATCCAATAGATTTTGATATGTGAACTTTCTAGTATCCATTAGATACTGCTAATTGAGTCTTCCTTTATATTCCAATTGATACTGAACATGGTATCCTAAATACCTAATGGTTAATGGCAGTACACCCATTTGTAGGCAGTGGCAATATCTAAGATTAGGAATATCTAGGTATATACACCATCTATAACCTTAGAGACAGGAACAAATGAACTGGGTTTGAAACTTCCTAGTCACCCCTGTGTTAAATGTATCAGAGCACTTCGAGTCTCACATGAGTCCAAGTGGGAATGGTGTATTAACCACTGGGTTGAGTAGATGGTGAAGTGAGGAGTCTAATAATCCGGTAGCAATCTACACTAGAGCATCTATTATGCAGAGCATTATTTCCTTTTCATCCGGCCAAGTAATCCACTAGTCCCCTTGTTCATGAGATATCTTTCATTAGCCATTTATAACCAAAGTCTTAATATGCAGGATACAGTACTGCCCAGAATTGGGTAGGATGTACACACTCAGAAGCATAAGGTGGCACTGTAACCTAAGTTTTGGGGCCAGCTAGGGTTGGTGTTCAGCATATAGGAGTAGGGTCTTGGTAGCAATGTTGCTAGCCTAAGTAATGGCCTATGAGATAGCTCATTGTACTCGTGTCCCAGTTAGGCAAGGGTGACATGTGAGTATCTGGGGGGAGTCATATGGTGATGTATTAGTTATATCATGTCACTGGGCTAGTATATCAATCTTACGAAGTGAGGCCATAGGTGGCCACTAAGATATAAGGAATCAGGAATATGTGCCAGTAGGTTGCTGCCATCAACATAGGTACAACTACAGAGTAAGGGGTAGGATACCAAGCCCTAGTAGATTAGCCACAGATTCACGTGCAGAGATGAGGAAGTATCAGACATAGTGTATCCAAACGATTGACAAGTATCAGTAGTCAAATTGGTACCTATGTCAGACCCTATAGGGATTTATTTAGCAAATTACCAGGTATCAATCTCTGTTGTGTGTCTATGTTTCAAGTGCAGGGATTTGTTAGCAGGTGCGTATGGGTCATAGGGAATAATATCTAGTATCCTAAAAAGTGCTAGGGTGTATCAACACGATTGGGGGTTTAGAGAAGTTGTGATGGAGGTTGAGATATATGAGGGTGAAGGTAGTTGTGCAGGGTTGCAGCAGGATTGTAGGTAAGTCTAGAGCCTGTAATACAAGGTAGGGGAAGGAGACTTCCTGAGAACTACAATAGGTATATGGTGAGTCAAGAGAGGTGAGTTCCCATATCATATGCCAATTTCATATCATGTATTAGTCAATAGACTGGTATCAGCATCAAGTAGCATGTAGTCGGATTCATAAAAGTTGTTGATTTTGAATATCAAGGTCGAGTTCATAGGAGAGGATATGTGACTGCCTATTCGACTGTGTGTTACTAGACCAGAGGTAGTAGTTAGAGATATCAAGTTGAGGTAGAGGGCTATATATATATTCATAAAGCAACCTATATTTTACCTGTATGCTAACAAGAACTTTAAGAAACTGGACTTTAGCCTACATTCTCGATGCCAGTTGCTCTTGGATGAATTAGCCGCACTGTCAAGGAATAATAAGAGTATTGTGACATTTTGTAAGCAGGTGAGTCACAATCTTGTGCCAGGTGCCAAACAGTATCTTCAAACTAGGCCAATACCAAGCCACTAGGACCTGGTATAATTCAATTCCTATACCAAACTGGTACATGACACACCTCAAATAAGTTATGCACACCTATTACCTACTCTGGAAATCAAGTGACCTAATAAAGAACTCATGGGTACACAGATGAGGGAGTATGGCCATACGAACTTAGGACTATTGAATAGAAGCTGCAACACCTTGACCATAAAATAGTACATTAAGGGACAGAGCACTATTGATACCTGGATAGGAGACAGTCTCATGGTTGAAACACTAAAGAGTCATTAGTATACCAGTCCTTAAGCAAATCACAATGATCGACCAGATCTGCCTACTAAGGAATATAGATATAAACTATGCGTGAGATATGGAGTGTTAAGTAGAAGAGCCTAATAGGAGAGATTTTAAAGAAGATTAGGAAACCCAATACAACTCAGACCTTAAGGTTACTAGGGACTTAGAGGTAGTTAACAATATTCAAAAAATAGACTTATTGTAGTTAAATTCATGTGTTGATTCGAATTATTTATAATATAGGTTCTGGAGATTTTGACTCAGCGATTGACCCGTACTCGCAGCTCAGGACCACAGGCAAGTGCACTCTCTGATTGCTTCCAATTATTATAGTTTTGCTCAGTACATATTATACATATGCTCCTTGCTTGATGACACGATGGACACACGAGATAATATCATGGACCCCATTTATCATATTCTTGTCTTATTTTACCGTGGTGTTTCGTAACTTGTCTGGGCCCATGTATACTGGTTGGGAAGGGAAAATATCTTAGTAGACATGTGAACTACTCATTCCATCCCAAAATGTCTAATCTTGACTGATAGCAGCTGCACATGACACGTACAGGGTGCTGTATTTATCCCTTAGTCGTTCACATATCGAAAAGGGTATTTCAACACACTTAGATAGTTGTTTTTTATTATTTCTTTACAGTTCACCATTTACCATGTCACTATGCTTTTATATTCTTTTTAGTTGACATACCATATTCTACGATTCATGCTTTCATTCTAGATATACCATATCATCAGCTTACCTTCTAGTTTCTTCCACATATGCTATATTCATGCACTGTCGAATATATTATGTTGCGGATAGCTTTTCAGTTTGTGTGCTTGTTCCATTCCTGACTGGAAAACCAACATTTTAGGTCATAAGTTAGAGGATTTCTGTACTATATATTATGAGCATACCGTAGATCCCGATTTTGGCACACAGGGCGAACTGGAGGCTGCTTTTACGGAGTTACCTGCTACAGATGACTTCTAGGAGTTTTATCTAGCATTCTCACATACTGGATTAGTTTGAGACTTTTAGATATTATTTCTATTTTGTGATTCATGAGTTGATTCGTGACTGTTTACTAGTACATTTCATCTTTGGAGACTATGTCACTTTATACTTTTGATCTATTTTGGAGTTTTGTCAGAATCATTTATCCTTCTCTCCAAACTGTGGTTATTTATAAAATTAATCTCATTTTGATCTATTATGTGATGTGGTTTACATTGTGCAAATGTATATAAACTGCGTGGTTGTTTTTATAAATGTGGAGATGACTAGACAGCGTACTACCGTCGACTCTGCAGCATAGGCTGGACGTGCCTACGGCTCTTGCCCAAATACTGGGTGCGGGTCGTGACATATTTTTATGGGGGCCCATGAAGGTTAAATTTCATAAAAACTGCGAAACTCGTGGTAGTACTCAACTTAGATGTACTACAGCGGGCCTGCAAATAAGATTAGAACCAAGGACCATCTCCACATGTTTTAAACCGTTATTGACTTTCCTACTTGATTTCAATTACTCCTTTGATCTGCATCATGTTTGAATCTTCATAACGACTAACGATATTCCTTTTGTGGCAGTTAGATGGATTCTCAAGGCAGGAACACAACTCCCTTGAATACCCCAGCAACCGTCGGCCGATCTTCCACGAACGGAACCCCACCGACCTACGGAGGCCATTTCACCTATCTAGGCGAGACTTCCGAGCCACAGACTTCGAGATTTCACCGAGATGACATTCCACCACCTCCCCAGTTCCCTCTATGGATTTGGTTTAAAGTAAAACGGATGAGAAAAAATGGGTGAAACGTCGTCTACAACTTGACTAACCTGCTGTGACATTTCAAACTTCAATTCGACGGAGTTTCGGCCCAAGTAGCACGTCGTGCACCTCTCTGACGGCCGCAAGGTTGCTCCTACAGTTGCTAGGATGGAAGAGAACGTCGAAGGGGTTGCAAGAGTGGTGGTGGTTGGCACAAAAATTAAGGAGAAATTATATTTTGTGAAGAAAGGGGGATCGGCTAGGGTTTCGGGTTGGGAGGTTGTGGCCGCATGTAAGTACGGGCTACATGGGGTGTTGGTGGTTATAAAGAGAGAGGAAAACATTAGGGTTGGATTTGTATTTATATTATTAGGGCATGGGCTTTGGTTTGATCTAATTTGGATAAGATTTGGTTCTCCAAATCATACTACTATTAATAGGTTTCCTATTTTGGTTAGATGTTTGACCAAGCCAAATATATAAGCGAATATTGCATATGGCTGCAATTAAACCTCTAAAATTCTCTTAAATATATGTATACTTGGTTTTGGTACTCCTAGTTAGGCTCTAACTAGTAGGGTTGACTAGGTTAGGGTCCGAGTATCATTACTAGTCAAATTGGACCCGAAAATCAATTTAATGAGTCTCATATGCCATTTACAAATAAGTAGCACATGGGAAGTCGATTGGATGGTGCACCCTAGGCATATGCATTGTAGACTCAACATGGGTCAAAACCATATATTGGGTCATACGGTTTTGATCTATGTCAAGTCCCAAAAGCAAATTGGAAGTTGGCTTAAAATTACGTCAATGGCTCAAATTGGCCTAAGTTGGCCCGAAGTTGCACGAAGTCAAAAGAATATTGAAAAGCAAATTTGGATAGGACATGATATATCAAACTGAAGGTGGACAAGTCTAGAATTCAAATATGGAACTGGATTTGAGAAAATAATATTTGTTGTGCTTTAAAAATCAAAGCTACGGTAAACTACTAACATAGTCATCATTAACTTTAATAAATTAAAATATCCATATAAAATAATTAAAAATAATTAAAAATAAAATCCAAAAATCAGGAGGCTTACAACCTACCCTCCTTAGAAAATTTTGTCCTCGAAATTAAAAGTAACACAATTCTATATAAAAAAACTTATCATAAGAATAATTAAGCTAAGATTTACCGACATCTTCAAATAAGTGGGGATAACGCTCACGCATAGAATATTCACGCTCCCAAGTTGATTCTCCCGGAGAATGGTGCCTTTATGCAACACGAACCAGTCTAATTGTCTATCCTCTGAACTTCTTCTTACTCGTATCCAAGATATCTATCGGCTGCTCTTCGTATGATAAAATAGGTCCAACCGTGATCTCAAAGTGTTCGACCACATGACTGGGATCAGTCACATACCTCCTCAACTGTGAGACATGGAATACATCATGCACACTTTCTAGTGATGGGGTAATGCAAGACTATATGCTACCTCTCCTACACGCTCAATGATATCGAACGGTCCAATATACCTTGGGCACAACTTCCCTCTACTCCCGAATCTAATGATGCCCCGAGTCGGTGAAATCTTCAAAAATACATGCTCTCCCTCCTTGAATTCCAATGGTCGATGATGCGTATCGGTCCAATGCTTCTGCTGGTCCTGATCTTCTTGAAGATGACTCTGAATCTACTTCACTTTTTCGACTGTCTACGTCACAAGCTCTGGTCCAAGTATTTGTCGCTCTCCAGCCTCTGTCCTCTCGCGAAGTCTTCAAAATCTTACATCTGTAGATAATGCTGCCTTTATTCAATTCTCAAGTAACAACTATACTTCAAGATTGGCAAGTACTCCTTGTTGTCCCGACGTAATGACTTCCATTTCAAGCTCAGGAAGATCCTCTAATAACTGTGACTGGGCTGCCAAGAAATATGCAGTAGGCTTCCTACTCAAAGCATCTGTCACTACGTTCGTCTTGCCAGGATGGTACTGTAATTCTATATCATAGTCTGTCATGAGCTTCAACCACCGCCTCTATCTCATATTCAACTCCTTTTGTGTGTAGACATATTTCAAGCTCTTACGATCCGTAAATATCTCCACATGCTCTCCGTACAAATAATACCTCCATAGCTTCAATGCAAAGATTACCGCCACTAACTCCAAATCATGAGCAGGGTAATTCTTCTTATGTACCCTCAACTGCCTCGAGGCGTAAGCTATAACCTTCCCGTGTTGCATTAAAACACATCCAAATCCACTACCCGACGTATCACTGTATACAACGTATCCTCCCGATGCAGAAGGAAGCGTCAAAATAGGTATTGAGGTCAACCTCTTCTTCAACTCTTCAAAAGACTTCTGACAATCTTCTATCCACTGGAACTCCTGATCCTTACGGGTCAACCACGTCATCGGCTCTGTAATCCGTGAGAAATTCTCGACGAACCTGCGGTAATACCTTGCAAGTCCGAGAAAACTCCTAACTTCTGCAACCGATGTTGGTGTCGGCCAAGACTCTATGGTAGCTATCTTTTCATGATCAACTGAAAGTCCTTCTCCCGATATAATGTATCCAGGGAAAGGAACTCTATCAAGACAAAATTCATACTTACTAAGGTTAGCATACAATCTCTCCTTCCTCAATACTCATAACACAACTCTAAGATGCTTCTAAAAAAATAAGCTAGGGAAAAGAGGGATTAAAGTATTTACTGAAAAAGAACTATAATACCACTTGTCGAACCATTCTATAGGTATAGTATTATCAACCTACTCAATGATACCCGTTAGTTCAACCCTAGCAATTTCTTTTAATAGGCTCTACGCATCCGATATCCAGCCACTCATACTCGACCCATAATCTTACTAGGATCCATCTCTAAGAAACTTATTTGTTTCTAGTTACCCAATATCATAATCACACCAATAATCTAGCTTAATTATATTCTATAATATAACTATAAGGTTTGTCTATTTTAGTCATTTAATAAATAAAAGGTAACGGAAGCCTAAGGCTGGGTCAAACAAACCTATATACCAATTTCAAACAACGGTAGGGTCAAGCAAAGCAGAAGGATTTGTCAAACTATTTCCAAGAACGACGTGAAGCCAAACAAGATGCATAAGATATAGTCTAGGTAAGACTGGAGAACCATATATCTCCATGATTATGTCACATAAAGTTACTGCCACGCCAGTGTGCATCTGGCTGCAAATAACTTTCTTGTTCCATAATACGACGGATGGCTGTAGTGTACATCTACCATGCCAGGTAATACAGGTTCTTGAGCTTATCTTGGACAAATCCATGAAATATTTTTGAATTAACTTTTTACAAAAATACAGGAAAAATGTCAACATGCATAGGATATGATTCAAGTAGAATTTAAGAAACATATGTAGCCATGATGCCGTTATCTGAAGTCCTGCCTCGCTAGTATTTCTCAGGCTGCAAAAACTTTGATTCCGTAATACAAGAATAAATATAATTTCTCAAACTTTTCCTTGGACCAATCCATAAGGCAGTTTCCAACAAATTGGCAAAAATGAACGAAAAGATTTACTCAAAAAGTTAATAGGGAAGGGTTTAGTCAAATCACGAGTAAGGAAGAACACAAAAGCAATCATGTTAAGAAATAAGATAACATGAAAGCAATCATGCTGAAGAGTCTAAAAAAAGTCTATAATCATGTTTGTGGATGTATCCTCAAGTCCTATTCCTTAATTGGTTGCAGGCTCGTAGTAGTATGACTATCCTAGGTATCACCACGACTTCGTAAAATTCATGAAGACTCCACCTGCACTTATGGCTTCTAGTGTCTGTGCCCTTACTGATGTGATATTAAGGGAAAGATACGTCCACTATGAAGATTTGTCTTACTAGCACTAATAAATAAGGATTACGTTAGAACATAATCAAACTGGATGCAAATCGAAAAGTTAAGTGAGAGTTCGAAACGAAGTCAAGGAAGGTATCAAGCATGTGGATGTGATCCTATGGGTCTTTCTTACTCTAATTGCAGGCTCACATAGGTACAATAACGTAACCAAAGTGATTAACGTTGACCTGCATGGGCCACCACAAAAATATATAACGTTCCAGTCCCAAAATACGTAGGACCAGGTATACGAATACATGCCAGCAACACTTCACCAATGGGCCAAGCTACACAACAAGCCCATTAGCAAAATACTTAAGCTGTAAATCATGATAACACCCAGAAATATAACACAGTCCACAGTTATATACATCTAATCACATCTACAGAGTCCACAAAGAGATCAAGAATAAATAAGGAAATGTCTTAAATATCTAGCAATGATCACGAGAAATCCTTTGGCACTATCTCGTCCTCCTGTGCTGATACGCCTCCGGTCTCATCTCCCGAACCGTAAACCTCCGGGTAGTCTTCAGCTTCGTCTAAGCCTGGGAAATAGCCAGGTCCTTAGGGGACCAGCAATGTGCATAATATACATGCCAAGGTACAGAAATAAAAATATGAACTAAGACAATCTACTGTATCCGTCTATATGCTATGCAAGTGAGATACTTTTCTAGAATACCAGACCCCTTCCACTAAGGCTCACTAGCACCTCAGCAGGGTATTGTCCCCAGTACCTATGTCGTGGCACCAAGGACAATCAATTCTCGATAGTGATAATCCCTTACTCTGCGACAGAGATAAAGGTTACTAAACAACAGGCCATATGACAATATGTCTGATATTGTAGTCAAGTTCTCTCCAATTTCCATGTCTAGAATCTAGCAATGTCAAGTCTGTACAGTCATCTCGAAAGTAAAAACAATACTGATAAAGAAATCTAGAATGCTAACACGAGGTCAATACCACGAATAGTCATATAAACCTCACATCATGAATGTGTCATTATCCTGTGGTCAATTGTGTCAATAGACACATCAGTATGTACGTAATGCCTAATGTCAATACTCGATGTCACTATCACGACATCGGCACCCGTCTATAAGTGGACACTAAGTATCAACGTCTAAGTTATGCAATGCTAATAAAAAAGAAAAACAGAAAAGAATAATCTGTAACAAAGGCAAGGCACATTTGCCTGTAACTGCTGTCTACGGGTAAGCCTGTCCAACTCCGGTGTCCTTGTCGATCTTTCCAAGCACACCTATAATAATATACTATATTTCATATTCTATATAAACACACCATATATAAATTATATGACTATCTATGCCTCCTAGTTGCCATAACGTTATTACGACACTGCATCTATTATATAAGTACATAGAGGTAACAAAACCTCTCGTAAATACTTTACAATTATAATAAAATAATATATTTAAACTCTAGAATTTATCTATAAATACTTATATATTGCTATAATTATATTTTCAATAGAGGAACCCTTTCACAAGTGGTCTTATGTCAATGCCACATATGACTTCCTCAATTCGACACATTAATTTAGCCCCAAAACAACGATTAAATAAAATTAATAAATTTTGTAAAAATCCCAAAAATTAGTAAAAATAGTACTTATAATGTTAAACTTTTCACAACATGAAGTTTAATATGGATCCATGGAGTTTTGACACTTTTGGACACAAGTAAAGTAGAATTTTTCGGAGTTTGGTGATATGACAAATGTATTGAATTTTTAAAAATAGTAAACGGATGCAAAACCTAAGTTTCAGATATGCATTGAAAAGGTATCGCCGTCTAGATTCTGAATAAAAATATAAAAAGGTTATAAACTGAACTTAGATAGGTGAAAAATGGCTTGCAACAGAATTTGTTAGTTCTGGATACCTTGTCATAGAATCGATGCCACGGGCAAACCGCTTGGAACTAGGGAATCCGGCAATCATAGATTGGAGTAGACATACAAAGGTAACTTTCATATTTGGCTTGAAGTAAAACGGATGAGAAAAAGTGGATAAAATGTCGTCTACAAGTCGACTAACCTGCTGTGACGTTTCAGACTTCGATTCGACGGAGTTTCGGCCCAAGTAGCGCGTCGTGCACCTCTCTAACGGCCACAAGGTTGCTCCTACAGTTTCTAGGGTAGAAAAGAACGTTGAGGGGGTTGTAAGAGTAGTGGTGTTTGGCACAGAAATCAAGGAAAAATTATATTTTGTGAAGAAAGGGGGGTCGGCTAGGGTTTCGGGTTGGGAGGTTGTGGCTGCGTGCAAGTAGGGGCTACGTGGGGTGTTGGTGGTTAGAAGTGAGAGGAAAAGGTTAGGGTTGGGTTTGTATTTATATTATTAGGGCACGGGCTTTGGTTTGATCTAATTTGGATAGGATTTGGTTCTCCAAATCATACTATTATTAATAGGTTTCCTATTTTGGTTAGATGTTTGACCAAGCCAAATATATAAGCGAATATTGCATATGGCTGCAATTAAACCTCTAAAATTCTCTTAAATATATGTATACTTGGTTTTGGTACTCCTAGTTAGGCTCTAACTAGTAGGGTTGACTAGGTTAGGGTCCGAGTATCATTACTAGTCAAATTGGACCCGAAAATCAATTTATTGAGTCTCATGTGCCATTTGGAAATAAGTAGCACATGGGAACTCGATTGGATGGTGCACCCTAGGCATATGCATTATAGACTCAACATGGGTCATGTGAAGTCCATACCCAAACCCATGACTTAAGCCCAGACCAAAACCCATTCAAAACCACGTCCCCTCTCTCCCCTGAACCCGCGCACACACCCCCCTTCCGGATCTCAACCTTTACGTAACTCTTCAGAAACCCATTCTCCACAGAAACTCCATTCCTTCTCCTTCACTATCTCATAACTCTCTCTCTACTCCACCAAATTTAAATCCGCGATCGCCACCGCGCTCCCCTCGCCGCCCTCTCCGAATCCAGACCCCACTTTCCTCATTTCCGAGCAGTCGACCGCCGCCCGCCCGGCAGTAACCGGCCGCCCGTTGCCGTCCGACAGCCCCGTGCGCGCCCCGGTTCCGCGCACCTTCGCCCACGTGTCCGCCCGTGTGTGCGCACGTGTCCGTGCTCGTCAATCCCGACGTTGTTCCGAGTCCGAGGCCTCCCCTCGGTACTCCTTCGTGCAAGTTTGGGTAACCCTTTTCTTCTTTTCCCACCTTCTGTTTGTTCTCAGAACCCATTTGAGTTTCTGGCCTAGAAATAGCCTCTGTAGATTCAGAATAGGTTCTATAGACAATTAATTAGGTTCTGTGGTTTGATAATTTAGCTTTCTGTGATGTAAATTAGTAATGTTGTAATATCATTTTAGGAAACCTTATATATACAATATTGGTTTTAATTGATTTGTAGCTCAATATTCATAATTTAAAAGGTGGTTTAAAATGATTTACGTTGATTAAATATATAGTTAGGATTATCTTTTAAATTTAATGTTAAGTTGTAGAGATTTTTAAACCAAATAATGATTTAATATTTTGTTTACAAAATATTAGTTAAATAAATATTCGTTTAAAAGTTATTTTCTTTAAAATAAAAGTTTGGTTAAGTAATAGTATAATAAAAATTAGATTTTGTTAAATGATTTTTTTTTTTTTGTTAAATGATTATATATATATATATATATATATATATATATATATATATATATGTTTTCCTTTTAAAGATAAATTTTAATCAAAAGGTTTTATAAAGAGAATTATATAATAAAAACTAATATTTATTTAAAAAGGTTATTTTGATAACGGTATTTAGTATTAAAATCTGAAAACATTTTATATTAACTTTAAACCAATATTTTGGTAAGAAAACGTATTTTTGCGCATTTATTATTATCTATGTTTAAAGGTGATTTACTACATAATTTATGAAATGTCTAAAAGATATATTTTATGAAAATCATTCTGATTAAATAAATTCTATTTTAAAATGTTATTTAAATAAAAAAAACTATTTTCTTACAAAAATTACTAATTTCGAGAAATTTATTTTAAAGTATTTTCCCTATTAATTAATATTTACGACAAAATCTATATTTTATTGAAACGGTTATATGTTAACTTTTAGTAACAAAATCTATTTTTATGTACAAAGTGGTTTCCAATTAGGGTCACCAACCTGCCTGACTTAGCCTAGTATTGCACCTTAGAATTAGAGCGTAGTTCTGGTTACTAAATCTGGTACTACGATTTGTAGGTTCGGGACCTTAAATCCTAGCGGTTACTTGCTGCTAGTCGCGTTCCACGCCAAGGAGTTGTCCAAGGCAAGTTTCATATCTACTTCATGTCTGTGTCTTTATCTTAATAATTAAATGTATGCATCAGTTGATTACATGTAGTTTAGTGATACTGATTCACCGTGGATCCCTCTCGGACTCCACATCGATGACGGATTGCTATATTGACTCATTGACTTATTGCTTGGGGATTGATTGGGGGAGGAGTATAACGTCTGTGAACAAAGCCAAATATTGATCGTTTATTGTCTCGCGCTAATCCCTACCACACAGGGGGTTGAGCCGTACCGTATACTATATGTTTTGGCCAAAAACGTTAGTATACATATTGCCTCACCAGTCGGTCATAGGCTCTATTATATACTCAAAATACTAGCTTAGTATTGCATCATGCTGGAAATTGACATCATCTTGCTTGCCGATCTCTTTTTACTATTAAATACAAAAATATATTGTTTCTTAAACTGTCTCGCATTTTTCATTTATTACTAATTTAGAAATGTTAAATGTGGAGGAAATATGTTTCTTGTTCACTCCTGACTGGAGACCCAATATTTTTAGGTGACAGCGACGAAGAGGAGTTGCCTTATTGCACTTTCTACGGGACAGACTTGGGTCCCACAGAGGCTGAACCAGGAACCCCAGAACCTTAGAGTATTGGCTTAGTACTTTTTCTTTTCTTCCTTTTCAGAACAGTTGTAATAAAATGAATTGTGTTGTTATTTTATTTCCATTTTAGACCAGTTTTAGTTTAATAAAAATGTTTTATTTTCGTTAGATGTTTCTGCATGTTGCGTTTCACTGCTTGATACAGCTTACTGCCGCCGTCAGTTTAACAAATTTTTCCTTATGTTGCTCACCCATGAAATGGATAAAGTTGATAGACTACCCGGTAACGTATTATTATTCAAGTTATGGAGCCAAAAATTTACTACAGTCAGGTGCACTCTGGCGAGGCATAAATTAGAGGCAAAGTGACTTCGAATATATTTGGTTTCCGAATATTATTAAGACTATATCCATACGATGATTGTTCTTTTTGCACCATCAAATTATTCTGACTTTTATCCGGTTAGAGGATTTGCATTTCTAGTGGTTGTCTCCGCCTTCAGAAATATCTTATCTGATTACATTCATGTCATAGTTAGTCAAATCACTCTCGCTATCCTACTATCATACAACTTGTTGGCTTTTTCTGAGTCACAAACCCTTATACCTCAACCCAATTTGATTTGGAATTTTTAGTCCCTCATCTCAGAAGATTCCATTACTTTTGCCTCCTCAATAAGCTGTTGACGTTCGTTTCTTTGTCGTCTTTCCTGTTTCATGAGACCACATTTGATTTTTCTTCCATCTTATGATCATTGATTATATTTTAATCGTACCTAGACTTTACTTGTGCCTAAAACGATCACAACAAAATTTCTAACTCTATCTCAGATCATATCTAGATAATTCTGACCGTGCCTATATTTTATTATTGTACCTAGTGATCATGCCTCGAATCTGATTATGCCTAATGATTTAAATCTGGAACGATTTATAGCAAGAATTTATCGAGTACATGAGTTATGAGATAAAGACGAGATAAAAATGAACAGTTATGATTTGAATCAAGGAAGGTATAATTAATGATGTGAATACCAAGCAAATTGGCATTGTAGATTAGAGGTGATTAAATGATAAGCATGGAAATGCACTTTAGGAAGGTGCATGATGAATCAGAAGATATATAAAGGACGACCGAAACAAAAAAAAATTGACTTGAGGTGTAATTTATTAAGGATGACAATCGTATGAATTAAAAAGTGGAAAAGATTATAGATCAGAAAGCAAAGATAGAATGAATGCAAATAATACAAGGTTGAGAGATGTAATAAGGTATAATTTTGACAGAGAAAAATTTGGTCAAATGATACAGTAAAATCAAGATGAAGGATTCGAGCTTAAGCATGATAATTAAATTTTGTTGAGATTTCGGGATCAAATATGGAAAATGAGGATTTAGAATCAAGATATATACATGTTGATGAAAATATTGTACTAGATGGATTTTCTATGGGACAGTTAGCCTAGTTAGGCATAGGGGCGTTGTGAAGAATACCCAGACTGGTTTGAGGCATGATTGCATGATTGTACCCTGGCCCTCATATTGAAATTTCGAAGACAAAATTTTCTAAGGAGGGAAGGTTGTGAAGCCCATACCCAAACCCATGACTTAAGCCCATACCCAAACCCATTCAAAACCACGTCCCCTCTCTCCCCTGAACCCGCGCACACACCCCCCTTCCGGATCTCAACCTTTACGTAACTCTTCAGAAACCCCTTCTCCACAGAAACTTCATTCCTTCTCCTTCAGTATCTCATAACTCTCTCCCTACTCCACCAAATCCAAATCCGTGACCGCCATCGCGCTCCCCTCGCCTCCCTCTCCGAATCCAGACCCTACTTCCCCTATTTTCGAGCAGCCGACCGTCGCCCGCCCGCCAGCAGCCGGCCGTCCGTCGCCGTCCGCCAGCCCCGTGCGCGCCTCGGTTCCGTGCGCCTTCCCCCACGTGCCTGCCCGTGTGTGCGCACGTGTCCGTGCTCGTCAATCCCGACGTTGTTCCGAGTCCGAGGCCTCCCTTCGGTACTCCTTCGTGCAAGTTTAGGTAACCCCTTTCCTCTTTTCCCACCTTATGTTTGTTCTCATAACTCATTTGAGTTTCTGGCCTAGAAATAGCCTCTGTAGATTCAAAATAGGTTCTATAGATAATTAATTAGGTTCTGTGGTTTGATAATTTAGCTTTCTGTGATGTAAATTAGTAATGTTGTAATAATAATCATTTTAGGAAACCTTATATATACATTATTGGTTTTAATTGATTTGTGGCTCAATCTTCATAATTTAAAAGGTGGTTTAAAATGATTTAAGTTGATTAAATATATAGTTAGGATTATCTTTTAAATTTAATGTTAAGTTGTAGAGATTTTTAAACCAAATAATGATTTAATATTTTGTTTACAAAATATTAGTTAAATAAATATTCGTTTAAAAGTTATTTTCTTTAAAATAAAAGTTTGGTTAAGTAATAGTATAATAAAAATTAGATTTTGTTAAATGATTATATATATATATATATATTTTATATATATATATATATATATATATATATATATATATATATATATAAATGTTTTCCTTTTAAAGATAAATTTTAATCAAAAGGTTTTATAAAGAGAATAATATAATAAAAACTAATATTTATTTAAAAAGGTTATTTTGATAATGGTATTTAATATTAAAACCCGAAAACCTTTTATATTAACTTTAAACCAATATTTTGGTAAGGAAACGTATTTTTGCGCATTTATTATTATCTATGTTTAAAGGTAATTTACTACATAATTTATGAAATGTCTAAAAGATATATTTTATGAAAATCATTCTGATTAAATAAATTCTATTTTAAAATGTTATTTAAATAAAAAAAACTATTTTCTTACGAAAATTACTAATTTCGAGAAATTCATTTTAAAGTATTTTTCCTATTAATTAATATTTACGACAAAATCTATATTTTATTGAAACGGTTATATGTTAACTTTTAGTAACAAATCTATTTTTATGTACAAATTGGTTTCCAATTAGGATCACCAACCTGCCTAACTTAGCCTAGTATTGCACCTTAGAATTAGAGCGTAGTTCTGGTTACTAAATCTGGTACTACGATCTGTAGGTTCGGGACCTTAAATCCTAGCGGTTACTTGCTGCTCGTCGCATTCCACGCCAAGGAGTTATCCAATGCAAGTTTCATATCTACTCCATGTCTGTGTCTTTATTTTAATAATTAAATGTATGCATCAGTTGATTACATGTAGTTTAGTGACACTGATTCACCGTGGATCCCTCTCGGACTCCACATCGATTGACGGATTGCTGGATTGCTATATTGACTCATTGACTCATTGACTTATTGCTTGGGGATTGATTGGGGGAGTAGTATAACGTCTGTGACCAAAGCCAAATATTGATCGTTTATTACCTCGCGCTAATCCCTACCACACAGGGGGTTGAACCGTACCGTATACTATTTGTTTTGGCCAAAAATGTTAGTATACATATTGCCTCACCAGTCGGTCACAGGCTCTGTTATATACTCAAAATACTATCTTAGTATTGCATCATGCTGAAAATTGACATCATCTTGCTTGCCGGTCTCTTTTTACTATTAAATACAAAAATATATTGTTTCTTAAATTGTCTTGTATTTTTCATTTATTATTAATTTAGAAATGCTAGATGTTGAGGAAATATGTTTCTTGTTCACTCCTGACTGGAGACCCAACATTTGTAGGTGACAGCGACGAAGAGGAGCTGCCTTATTGCACTTTCTACGGGACAGACTTGGTCCCACAGAGGCTGAACTAGGAACCCCAGAACCCTAGAGTATTGGCTTAGTACTTTTCTTTTTCTTTCTTTTCAGAACAGTTGTAATAAAATGAATTGTGTTGTTGTTTTATTTCCATTTTAGACCAGTTTTAGTTTAATAAAAAAGTTTTATTTTCGTTAGATATTTATGCATGTTGCGTTTCACTGCTTGATACAGCTTACTGTCGCCGTCTCACAACGGTGCAGGCTGGGCATGATCCGACTAGACCCATTACTTTGGGATCAGGTCGTGATAGGTCAAAACCATATATTGGGTCATACGGTTTCGATATATGTCAAGTCCCAAAAGCAAATTGGAAGTTGGCTTAAAATTACGTCAATGGCTCAAATTGGCCTAAGTTGGCACGAAGTTGCGCGAAGTTAAATGAATGTTGAAAAGCAAATTTGGATGGGACATGATATATCAAACTGAAGGTGGATGAGTCTAGAATTCAAATATGGAACTGGATTTGAGAAAATAATATTTGTTGTGCTTCAAAAATCAAAGCTATAGTAAACTACTAAGATAGTCATCATTAACTTTAATAAATTAAAATATCCATATAAAATAATTTAAAATAAAATCTAAAAATCAGGGGGCTTTGTCACGACCCGCTACCCAAATTGTTGGGCCGGGCCGAGCCATGTCCAGCCTATGCTTGGTTAAAGCGTAGTAAGCTATTCTAAGAGATAGACAAAATGGTACTATATGTGCAAATAGACATATATTAAAGTATTTTAAGAGTTCATCACAACACAGCATCTATTGACGAAAACAAATAAGTTTTATAGGTTATTACACTTTCAAAGTAAGAACTGGAGACAAGGTCCAGTAACCAAGTAAAAGTTATAACAACACAAGCCTAAGTCTAAAACAGGAAACTAAGCAAGGTTCCCCGCTGGGGCCTCTTCTGGAGTAAAGGCCAGGTCCTCTAAGGCAGTCCCGTAGTAGGTATCACATAACATTTCTTCCTCGGATAGTGTACCTACAACGTTATCCTGTCAGGACGGGAGCAAGTACTGATTCTACAAGCAGAATATACTGAGCATGAAATGAAAAGAGATGTAATAACTTGAATCATGTCACGGTACAATCTATCATGTAATATCATAACTATCATGTCAAGGATACATTTGTCATGGCGACACATGCATATATATTGTTTAAAACTGGAGCAGGTACGTGGTCGGTCAATAGGTATAGAATGTACCGGTGTACAAGCCATAAATCTAAAATATACATATGTACAAGTAAAAAGCATAGGTGTACATCCGTACAAAAATGTGGGATAAGGCCTACGACAAGGTTTGCATATACAATACGACCTTGCTCGGTACATACGTACGGAGAAGGGGCCGGGACATGATCACGTACTCAACTATCAGTTTCTCCCATGTCCCAGTAACCATCATGTGAGATATACAAGATCTTTTCTAAGCATGTAAAGATACTGGAAGCAGTATAGAGTATGAGGAAGATACTGAGAGCATTATAAAGCATGATATGACTTGCAGTTTAAGAAACGGTATTTAACATAGTTCATTCACAGTTCATTATCATATGCAGTAAATAAAGTTTGTAGGGGTACTTGCCTCGAGTAAAGCAAGGATATGAGATAGCAGTTATAAATGTTCGGTGTCCTGTCAAAATGATATACAATCTCAGCCTCTAAGTTATGTTCAAGATTTATACTAGTGTTGTGACACGGCTCCTAATAGGAAACTAGCTAGGTGATGCTCTAGCAGTCCAATGTGGGGTGTTACAACATCTAAACCAATAAGTAGTGTCTATATACTAAGGTAGGGTAAGGTCCCGATACTAAAATATCCCAAAAACCCATAAAAACACACAAGGCAATATTAATCAATTAATTATTCAAACTATATATTGTGTTCCAATAATTATTAAGATAGTTATATTGCCCTAATTTATATGAAATAATATACCAAATTAATCCTTGTTAATTATAGTAATTTAATATAAATTTTCTGGAATTTATAATCAAGTGTAAGTATTTATTAAAAATCAGTTTACAAGTGTACATTAAAAATAAGTTCTGGTTTCCTATTTTTAGACAGTAGAAAAACAGTAAACTAAATCCTGAAAAAATTATATTAAATTAGCTTAAATAACATAGTATTTTATAATAATTTTTCTGGATTTTATTCAGTACGAAAAATTTGTCTGAAAATTCTATATATATATATATATATATATATATATATATATATATATATATATATATATATATATATATATATATATATATATATATATATATATATATATATATATATAGAATATGTGTGTTATGATATTTGAATTTAATATAATTTTTTCAGGATTTAGTTTACTGTTTTTCCACTGTCTAAATATTAGTAATATATATATATATATATATATATATATATATATATATATATATATATATATATATATACACACACACACTCATATAAAAAACCACAAAAAAATCACCCAACATATACGAAAGGGGGGCTCGAGCTTGGGTAACAGAAGGGGGTTTGAGCTCCACTCGACTGACCATTGGGTCAGCTCGAGTTTGCTAAAAGAGAAGGGTCTGTGTTAATTTTATTTAGAAACAAAAGGGGGGGTCACCATCTTCGTGTCTCAATCAGTTGGACACTCGAAGGCGTGTCATGTTCGTGTTCGAGAGCGTGTCGGCACAAATTTGACACCAATCCTCGTGTCCGAGGATAGCGTTGAGTTCGTCTCGACGTTCTCCACACGATAGGACGTGTCCTGTGTCCGACCTAGGGCAAGAATTTACTCGACGTATAGGTGTCGAGGTGCTACAAAACTTTAAGCAAATGTCTCGTCGTGTCGAGATGAAGACATTGAGGGAAAGAAATCGAAGAATAAAAAAAAATGGGGAAGTTGCTTACTCGGCCGGTCGGGCGGGCGACGGCGGCGACGGCGGACTGCGGCGTTGGCTGCGGCTCGTCGAGCTCGTCCTGCTGGTAGCTTCCTTGGTCGACGACGAGGTCGGATGGCCGAGATAGAGGGGTCTCCGGAGTTGATCGCCGGCGACGAGCGCGCGTATCAGAACGTATCAGGGATTTCAAAATATTAAATTGAGGATTCAATTACCAATAATTAAAATTGATAAAAATTAGAGTTTTTCTCCTCGGGAAGTGTGCCTATTTATAGGAAAGCTTTATTAGGGCAACCTAACCATGGTTAATTACTAACTCAACCCTAGGGTTAAATATTTATCTTTTTCCCATGAAGGCGAGAAATACAGCTTTTACGGTAGCAGTTTTTAAATTACAAAAAATCAAATGACGTCCAAACGACTCCAAACAAATTGCAGAAAAATTCTAAAGTTAATAGAAAAATATTTATAACCTAATGGAATCAATTTGGGGCAAATTTGGAATTATTTTTAAAAAAAATTAAAATAGGGGTTACAGGCTTACATCGTGTGTCGCTCTTGTTGAACTTTTGTAGGGTGTTGTACTATGTTTTGAACACTTGTGTATTTGAACACTTCGTGTGTCACTTTTGTTTTCTGCATCAATCTTAGTGCGTATTTTATTGCGTATCATATTTCGTATTATATATGTATCATAATGTGTATCATATTGTGTATCATACTACATTACAGACTTTCTGTAAAGTAGGACTGCTAGGAAACTGGTACCTTGTACCTCTTAGCGAATAGATATGCAGCAGAAGGTACATCCATGTAATATTCCTCTCCAGTAGTATGATCAGTGCACGAAATGCTTGTCAATAATTCTCCAACTGTATCTTGGCCGAGTAATTTGCTGTAGAAGGGAAGATAAGACTCCAACTCCTCGTATAGCTCTGCTCTAACCTGTCTCCATCCGTCTTTAACGGAATAGCCTAGATGTCTTGCAAGCACATGAAATCCACAATGTCCATCTTTAGGCACATCTTTAATAGACCAAATGTATTCATGTATCGCAGGCAGAAATGCACCAATGTACACATCGAACGTGTTTGCAATGCTTGTTTTCTGTTTCTTTCTTTGAACATGGAGCTTGCTCTTCCTCTTCGAACCGAAGACCCTTTCCACGCTTCTCTCAATATGCTCAAATAATGATAGTTCTATATTAGTAGACTCGAGCTTCTTCTTCTGTGTTCTGGTAAGTCTTGTTGGTGGTCTACCCTTCGGAGCAATGACAACAGATGGCTCATGCAAATGACTACTTGCCGGATGGGCAAGTTCTTGAAGTTTAAGCTCAATCGACTTCCTCTCAAGTTCTAGTATGGCATGCCATCTTGCATGGAGAAGTTTAATTTATGGCAAGAAAAAGAAATCGTTGTGACTGTCCACCATAGGCATAATCGATAGCTGTCCCTAACATTGATCAACGACCACTATCGGAATAGGTCTACATCGACGTCGATATTCGTTGATCGCATGTGCACAAGGGAGGTTGAGAGAAAGTCGATGTGTACAACCACATACTTTGGGATCGAAACCGACTGAATTCGACCAACCAATCTCGTCAAATAGTAATGCCAATGCCTGGTGGGACAATACATGGATTAAATCAGACAAGAGTTGTTCTTTCTTATGCTCATGCTTTACAATATTAAGGCTCATCTCAAATGAAGCCTTTATCTCGTTCATTGACGAATTGATCATTAGATTTATTGCTTGCCAAACTGACACAAAACCACCGACCGATGAACATAGATATTTTTTCAGCCTTGAGTGTGATCCTTTGGCACGGTTGGTAGTGGTCGTGCCGTAATGCTTCACCATATTCGTCCATGCTAAGACAAAATCATCTTTATGTCGATCAAGCCATGTATCTTTGATATAAGAAATACATGACGGGTTGCTCTTTTCCCACTTCTCTTTGAACATGTACCATTCTTTGTCAAAAGTACCTTTAGTACTTGCTCGACATACAAGGGTCCAATCGCTGTAGAATTCTACGAAGTGGTCCGTATCAAGTTTGTTGTCTACTTTTTCGAACTTGCTCTTGCATTATGCTTGAATATTTCGATTTACATGCCAAGTGCATAATAGTCTACGAGCATGAGGAAATACGATATATACAATATTTATCAATACATATTCTCGGTCGGTGACAAAAACAGACGGCTCTTTGTGTCCAGTATAAAGTGACTTCAATTTGCTCAAAGAACATGTATAGTCCTCTACTGTTTCACTCTTCAAGAAAGAAAATGCAACTGAAAATGTTTACCCGTAGACGTGAAGCCAACAATATGAAAAAGAGGCATCTTAAATTTATTAGTCTTATACGTGCAATCAACAACCAACACATCGGCGATGGACCGTGCCAAATGTGTACAATCAGGATGCGCCCAAAACATAGAAGTGACTTCCTTAGACTGTGGGTGTCTTCTATGGTACTCCACATAGTGATTATCGGCAAGTAACTTCAACACTTTTTGTATCGCCATTCTTTCTCTTAGAGTATTTGTTATCGATCTCGATAGTGCATTATAGATTGTCCTCATAGTAGACATGTTCTTATCATTCTTCTGACGTACCGCGGAATATATTTGTCTAGTGTCAACTCCGGAACTGGACAATTCTTCAACTAACTTCTTCTCATCGCCGTTCAATCTTCCGAGATATGAATAACCAGTAAGTGTCATGCCCCGCTCTCGCAGGAGCGATCGTCCTCGCTAAGGCGTGATGCCGCATGGGCCTAGGTTGCGCCCGTGCAAGGCTAAGTCCATAAACGGCCGATTTGAGCTAGGCCACAGAGTCGCACAGAGTGTTCCCATTTGCAGCGAAAAGTAAATGAACATAAATTGAAGCGAATTCGAACTCTTTATTGACATTCAAGAAGTTTACAAGCGGCGATAGGCCGAGATTACAAATCGTTCAAGCTCTCTCTCTCTCTCTCTCTCTCTGAAACATAAAAGGCGTGCCAAGTGGCTTACAAGATGGAATGATTCATGGCGATGTTCCGATAAATTATGTCCTGTATATGGTGCTTCAGCTCCTTGCAACGCCCCAAGGCTCCAGAGTTAGCTCCGCGTCTTAGCACGTTCAAGGAAAGCTCCGCACCCGCTGACGTCTCCTACTTCCTGCAAGAAATCTGTGGGATTATCAGTACATTGTTATGCACTGGTGGGGAGGCTAGCTCGTCCACAATGCTATCATTACCAAACACGTTCGATTTACTTCTGTGCACCGTCTATCATTCATTGTCTTTCTAATCTTTCCTTAGGGTCAGTTTCATGGCATATTTCAGAACCTATCTCGTGTTGCAGAATTCAAGTGTTTGTATGGAAATACATGCACGACTTACCCATACTTACCGTCCGCCCTTCCTTGTCCAAAGTAAACCAAGTTAGTCAACGATTCATATAAACTTTCAATGTCGAGTGCATGTCCTTGCCTCAGGTCATAGCACGACGTAGGCGTATTTTCTAACTCGATTTCACGAAGTAATCCTTTGGTGTGTTACATTTCAAGCCTATTCAGAAGGTACTTTATTTAGTTAACTTAGACTACTTTGTTTCAATGCAAGGACTTGCACGTGGATTGCCACTAGCAAAGCCTACTTAATCTATATGCACCGGTCGTTGGCACCACAAGCCATTTTGGACCCTTTCTTCCTTGGTATTTCTCAACTATCATAGGGTGCGGGCTGGACACACCCCGTTAGTCTCTTGAAATATTCCGTACTTACGTCTCCTGGGTGGCCAAGCCCGCACCCAAGCAGCCCGTAAGCCCCTTTGATTCTGCCTAGGCCAGCCACGATCCTCCCTTTGATCATGTCGTGGAATCCCTTATGTCTCCCACCTCCCGTATACGAGGGGACTGTCCACGACCATTTCGTATTGTTTGTCATTTTAACTCAACGGCTGTCTCCAAGCCGTAGGCTAACCCTTAGCCATAATGTGTTATCGACCAGGTTGGCGTCCGTGCAGCGCGGGTAGCGAGCCCCGTTGCATGTGCCCGTCATACCTGTCGCTAACCATTCCTTTCTTTCTTATCTTTTATTCATTCTTTCTTTTCTTTCTTTTTATTTGTCCGTTCGTTCATTGATTCATTCACACATTTATTCATTTATTCATTGATTCGTTCATTCACTTATTTGTTCATTCTTTCATTCATACATTATGTAACTCCCCGTGTGGGAGTCGCCTTGGCGACCCATCAGTCTCGAAGTCTTTCAATATTGCTATACTCTACTAATAACGACTATGTCGATAGTCTTCTATTTCATTATTGTAAACCATTCATTGTTTTATTGTTGAACGCATAAGGGACTTGAACGTAAGCTTGTGCCTTAGCACGAGCGTGGAGCACGGTGCAAGAGTTCTCGCATTTTCCATATTCTATACAAGCATACAAGATGGGATTATTCCCTTAGCTAGGTGCGTTGAGTCATTTATTAGCATGCGCGGTGTTATCGCCTAGCGATTCTAGCATTAGTGTCCGTACTATTATGTGTCTAGGCTAAGCAAAGACGGGTTCATCGGAGCCACCCACCTTAGCGATGTTTGCATCGGCCGAGCGATACTCCGAGCGCGCCTTTGAAAGTCTAAGTCTGGATTCCTCTTGACGGGCCAATGTAAGCCTTGCATCGATTCTTCATCAGGTCGATGCCAACTCTTCGGGTCGACGGCTCGTTTGAGTCGTTCACTTGCCGTTTGAATCGGCATTCCGCTAGGGCGGAGCGGGTCATTACATAATACACCACTCAAAACAAGTCTCGTCCTCGAGACTTCCTGAGTGCAGGTCATCCTACCATTCCTTAACTCAAGTCGTGTGCATATCTTAGATAATTTATATCGAATGGCTTTACCGTCGATGGCATCGAACTATACTCGATACCTTCCAAGTTTTATGTTGCACGCATTTGGTGAATTTTATTAAATGACTGTTCACTCATTTTAGAGTTGATGGTACTTATTCAATTCAAGTGTTTCTTCGACTTGGTTGCTATTTTTTCGTGTCATGGGACTGTAATGGTCGTACGAGGCACGTTGTAATTTATCAAACACGAGAGTCGTAGGCTGAGACAAACTCACTCATTCGTTCTTGCGCATCTCAACACCCACTTGCAGCTGCATTCGAGTTCATCATATCGCTGAGTGGGGACTGTGCACATATTCAAGGCGTCCTCCGAATACGTACATTTCAACCAAGCTTAGCGATTAGCGAAGTCGGATAAGCTACTCGTGATAGTTTTGATTTGCCGATCATTTCACTAACTTTGATTTAAAACCGAACTCGCGTGCATCTCACTATCGTTTATCTTGATCCTCGAGATGATCCGATTCGTTTCTCAAGCATTCTTGTCTACGAAATCAATATGATTTTTCTTCTTAGCTGAGTCGACCAAGTCTTAAGTACTTTCCGTCCGATTCAAGACTAAGTATTATACTATCATCGAGTACGTCTTCCTATCAACGATTCAATTCGTTATCCCAACTTTATTTGCGCATCATCTATTCCTATCATTCGGTTTGTTTGGGGTCAATCTCGTCGTCGTTCACGCACACTCCCTGTTTTCCATCCTACTCTAAGTCTTGCTGCCCCAAGTCTATCGTCCGTCCAGACGATACTGTAAGGTCAATCGCACAAGTTTAATCACTCGGCATAGGGTCGTCCGCCTATCCGCTAGGTCATCTCACGGGGTCATAGTTACAAGTCAAGTCTGTGGCTTATCGTGTAAGGCCGCTGCACGAAGCTCGCCCTAAATCCTATGGTCAAACTATTTGTTCGTTTGTACTGGAGTTTCTACCCAAGTTCGTTTCGCTCAAATTTCTAAACATCAAGCAGCGTTCACCCTATTCGCATCAACACATTCTCCGCTCCAAGTTCGAGCTTGTTTAGGAAAGTCATCCTACGATAGGTTATCCTTAATCAAATCCTTGACATGTCAATATCGTGCGTCCGTAATAACAATTATCGTAGTCTATCTTTTCAAGTATGTTTGATACAGTTCACCTATCCATCCTATCTAATTCACGTAGTCGATCACAAGGTCGTCTAGCCTTGTAATATGTCATGCCCTGATCTCACGCAAGTCTGATTATCCACGATGGACATGAATCACCATGTCAATATTCCCGTGGAATAATCGTCCTCATCGGGACGTAACTCTTGCGTTGAGTCTAGACTTACTCATTTTCGATACGCGGATTGGGTCTACTCAATCCTCAAGTTTTTCTTATTCTTCAATTCACTACCAAAATATGTCCATTTAGCGACGGCCACATCCGTCGCCCATCCGTCGGAATCAGTATTAGCGACCGATCGCTGACGGATCTTGGCCAAAATAATCTATCGGCAATCAGCTCGTCGCTAATAATGATCCGTCGCTAAGTAGTAAAAGAGCGACGGAATAGCGACGGCTTTTCGTCTTTACAATACGATGTGTCATGACCCGCACCCTGGAGTAAGGGCACGAGACGTGGGTACGTCCAGCCTACGCCGCAGTGTCGGCGGTAAAACGCTATCCTAGGTCACAACATCTAGCAGTAATATACTAAATAGTTTATACTCCCCGAATGGGGGTGACATAGCAGTAAATGAACTCAATCACAACTAAGGAAGAGATAGCACGATATGATATAGAACTCAAGGAAAAATAGATGATAAAGTAGTCTAAGATAACATCTCAGCAATATCCAGAGTACAAATCCCAGCTACTGAATACGAAAGAATATATACAACTCCAAATCTCTGAACAAAAGTAAAGTCTATCTAAACAGTCTCAAGACAACATAAAATAAGATAAGCCTAACTAAACTAGTCTAGGCAATGGGGGTGATGTCCTCAGCTAGAGCTGGGTCCTCTTGAGAGTCCAGCTCGCAAGTGTCGTCTAGGGCTGCCCCGTAGAAGGTATCCACACAGGCCTCCTCCTCGTCCTCTGTAATATTTTCAACAGGTCCAGTCAGGACAGGAACGAGCACAGTACATCTCAACAGTTCATAGCAGGTTAGAAAATATAATCATACAGTAAAGTAAGATACAGGTACTAAAAGAAATGCAGTATATAAACAGAGAGAGAGCTGTAATAGAAATATCTACTATAAATAGAGACTAACAGTGGCTAGTAAGTCAGAGTACAATATAGACATGTAAATGGCATAGGAGATTCTGATAAGACACTATAGAAAGATTCTGATGAGATACTACTTGGGTATTATTCACATGTCTACTTCTACACCCCCGTGTTAGGGTTATATACTAAAAGCATCACTTTTGTAGTAACCTTATTTCCTTAAATTTTAAATGAGAATCATATGGGCAAATGTTTGCATATTGTATTTGTTGCAAGTGTTAATGCAAATGTCTGATATTCTATATTGTAGATAATATGGTGTGTGGTGTCACACAGAAGATCATATTATCAGTTTTCTATGGAGTATATAAATAGTTCACAACCTAGATGGACTTGGACAATCTATTGGAAAAGTTGTAGTATAATCTGGTATTAGTCTATCTTGACTATAGGTTTACACTAGTACACTTTGTGTGTATTGAACAGGACCACTTGAGGTTGTTCTCTTTGTACTGACTACATAAGAGAACAAACACCTCTGTTATTATGGATGCTTGTACTCTTAATCTGGATATAATAACGGACATGTATATACAATGTGCATTACTTTGACTCATAAAAGAGTAAGATTCATTATGGATCAACAACCTCTATGAATTGGGTAATAACATTGTATGTATGATGGGCTGTTGATTATAAATGGAATCCATGTCCCGATATATCGGGTTGATGATGTCCTCTTAAGGAGCTTATAAGGATTGTCATGTAAACCCTGCAGGTGGATTACATCCGACATGACAAATAAAGTTGAGCGGTACTGTAACACCCAGTTTTTCAGATGAGGGTAATTTTAAAATTTTGTAATTATAATTATTATTTATTGATAATTATTTTATATTATGATTTTTGGTGATTTTTAATTATTTTTAAACTATTTAAAATTATGACTTGTGATTTTGACATTTTACTATTGTTTGGTTTTAATTTCGAGGAATTTGTCACCCCTAGTTTTCAGGAATAGGGGTATTTTTATCATTTTGTATTTTTGAAATATTTTTGAAATTTATTTTATTATTTATGATATTGTTTTGGGATTATTTGAGTCGGGTTCGAATTTCAGCTCAATCCGACTTGAAACGGGGACCCGGAGGTAGTGTTGACTCGGACCCACACACTAGTTAGACATGGTCCACATGATATTAATTTTAGTCCACATGATAGAAATATTTTAGTTAGAGGTTAAACTAATTATTATGGATAAGGTTAGTGTGATTAGAGACTTTAGAATGACTAATTTAGCCCCAACCAATTAGCCCTTTCCTAATACTCATAGAATAGGTTAGTGGGGGCATTTTAGACCTTACCATAATAGGACAAATAGCCCCATATGGCCAGCCACTTTGGGAGAGGATAGGCTCAAGTTCATTTCATTATTCTCATCCACACTCTCTCTCTTGTTCTTCCCCAAATTTCTAGAGAGCAATCCCTAGCAATTTTTTCACCAAATCCTTCCATTTCACCATCAAATCTTCTTCTTTCCTTCTCCATTCTAGCCAAAGAGGAAGCTACCCAAGTTTGGGAGGATTCGAAGCTCGTTCGTGTCCTTTTGGAATCTCTACGTGTCGGTGTCGCTCCGGGAAGGCTTTTCTTCAATTCGATATACCGGGAGGTATAAATCCCTTCTTTTTTTTATTTTCTCATGCATATAGGTCTATTTTGAACCTATAGGAATGACCCCCATGGTTGTATCTCCATTTGTGTCCATTTTGTGTCCATTTGGAGGTCATAGGAGTGTCTTTTGTGTTGTGGTTGTGTCCATGTGGGAAAATCCTAAATTTGGACACACTATGTGTTGTTGTTATGTATGAATAAATTACATGTTTAATCTCATATTTTTGTATTGGAGATGTGTTCCATAGTGTCTCATATATATATATATATATATATATATATATATATATATATATATATATATTAGTGTAGAGAGTGAGTTCTTGATATATTATGTTATATACTTGTGTTCTTTTGTCTCAAACTACCTAAATCCGTCATGATTTTTATCCACGTTTTTAATTTCAGCCCTAACTTAGAAATGTCATAACTTCTAGCTCAAAGTTCGGTTTAATCTCCCATTTTTTTTAAAAGAAGCGTATTGAAGTTAGCTTTCCAAAAACATGTATTAGTAGGCCTAATTCTTTCTGTAACTTTCTGGAGAATTATTTGAGTGTCAGCTGTACGAAAGACAAACGCGTTCTCGGTGTTTTCGCGATTCCGGGAGTTTTCGGAAACGAAAATGCGATCCGTTTGAAGTTTCGGAAAGCTAACACATAGATCTATAACATACTTTAATTCTAAATTTTAATTCATGCTGAGATGGTACAGTATTGATTATTAGTAGGAGTTACTATTCGACATATGCATCTTGTGCACCCTTGTGTGTAGTATAATGTTCTATTTGATTTTAACCCATGTTAATGTATATACATTATGTAATTAAATAGAAAATGCAAGCATGAGTAAATGGTTAAATAAATGATGTATGAGGTGTAAGTATCCTATCTAATGTAAGCATGTATAAGTATGGCTTGTGATGAATATGTAGGTTCCATAGTATGTAATGTATGGTGCATATAGTGGTGCAAGAGAATAAATGAATGATGAATGAATACAAGCATGAATGTAATGTAATAATAGATGTAATACATGATATGTTAGATGAATAAAATGATATATATATATGATATATATATCCTCTTTACATTAATGTATATATATATATGGTTGAATGCAAGCATGTAGGAATACAATTAATGTAATATATGTAAGCAATAAATAAATGCATGAATGAAAGAATGATATACAATGCATGTATGAAAGTACATAATGAATGCTAGATATAAATGCAAGGTATATATGTAATGATAGATATGAATGCATAATGTATAAATATTGTAAATGCAATATCAGATTTCATATGTAGACATAGAACTAATGCATAGCTGATATTTAGATTGAATATTAGTTCATTTTAGGTTGTTCGAACACTGAACTGTCCATGTAAGCATATATACCTTCCTTTTTCTATTGCCAAGCCAATTTTAGTTTTCAATATAGTGGAATGTCTATGAATGTAATATTAACCTTCAACCCGTTAATTCGAAATGTTAGTTAATTTCAGTATTAGACGATGCATGAGCTGTATGCATATGGGATGTTGGCTTAATGGCAGATTTCAGATAACATGGTTCATTTTATGTGGTTAGTTACACCAGTTTATGGGATATCTCACTTTAGTTTATATGTAAATGTGGAACTAAACTGAGAATGAACTTCACCCTCTGCACAAGGACACACCACTCTATATCAACCACCATGCCATGTAACCCTTCTCTAAATGATTGCTATAATATATATAGATTTATGTAAAGTATAGATGCATGTTAGTTATAACTTAAATAGTCTCTACTCTAATGTATATAGATGTATACTTGTAGCCATGCATGTAAGTATAATACATGTGTAATGTAGATGGGTTAGCTTTGTGCCATGTGTAGTATAAACTCATAACTAGTATTGATTTCTCTTTTCATGTACACCTCCATGTTCACACACACACACACATAGCTTTAAATGTTAGTTATTTTCTCTTATATATATATATATATATATATATATATATATAATATCGAATATGCATGATAGTGATGTATCTTGATGTGTGACTAGTGTTAGCTTGTATAGCCTTGTGATTGGTGTGTGATTGCTAGACTAGGCTTGGTTAGGCCTAGTGAGACTTATTAGACTTGCTGGGGTTAGGAGTGGCCTAGTTGACCTAGTTGACTGGTGTAGTTGACTGGAGTTGACCAAGTGTTGACTTTAGTCTATTTTGACCTAGACAGCATACAGACACATCGTAGATTACATTTATCATCCCATGTATACATCTTAACTTGTGTTGCTCTAACTAGGAGTCAGGTACCTCATCTCGGATAGTACATTTACTTCAGACATTCAGATACCAGGCGAGTACATTCTCTGACCGTTTCATACTTGTCTGGATTTACATTCTTGCTCTAGATTGCTGTACTTGATGCTGACACGATTGTTATCACAGATTGGTACTATATGGATCTCCTTTTGGGATGTTATCCCCTTGTATTCACTAGATACATATTGTGATGTGCGTTTCACTTCCATAATGTATTTATTGAATACCTATATCCTTGTATACTCCTTGTGCATATTGTACTCTCAGTATCACATGAGTCCCAGGGATAGACCATTGTATACTATTGTATAACATTATACAACTATTGTATAACATTGTACATCTATTGTATAATATTGTACATCCATTGTATAACATTGTACACTATTGTGCAAGATAACGTAACTGGAGTGGATCCTTGTGTATTGATTGGAGAGGGAGAGTAGAATTGGTTATGTACTCAAATCCTATTGTACAAGATTGTATAACTATTGTATATGTCTATTGTACACCCACGTACAATGGAGTTACCATTGCATTTTCCTAGACCGTTTACATAACCATATTGTACTCTAAATCACAGTAGGCTTACAGTTCTTACTTATCATATTTAGATATTTTTTGTTATCAAATCTCTACTGTTTTTCATATACTTTTTTCTTTCAGCATTTCATGTACCTTACTCTATTACATGCTTTATATTTCCTAACATGATATGGACTGCGTGAGATATTTTGTGCTCGCTCCCGTCCTGACTGGACCTGTTGAAAATTTTACAGAGGATGATGAGGAACCCTGCACCCTTACTTGGAGTTTGTCTAGTTGACACTCGCGACCTGGACCCCTGGGGAGGTTCAGGCAGCTGCACAGGATGATACCTTGTATAGTGTAGATAGCTTAGACTGTCCTTTCTTTTCATGTTTAGCTGTTGTCTTATTTTTTTAGAGATGTTGAGACTTTGTTATTTCTTTCTGCTGTACCTCAGTTGAGGATTTCTTATCTATTTTCCATCATGCTACATTCTACCTTAGATTGTGATTGAGTTGTACCTCTGTGTTGGCCTCCTTATGGAGAGTATTCATATTATGTTAGTTATAGTTCATGACCTAGAACAGCGTTCTACCGCCGACACTGCGGCGTAGGCTGGGCGTTGTTACGCTCTCGTACCCTCACAGTGGGTGCGGGTCGTGCCAGGTACTACTTAAGGATAAAAGATGTCGAATCAATATAGTTGTCAGTAACTTAATTTGATCGACGGACATACGATATCTTAACATGGGGAGCCAAACGAGCATATAATAAAAGGAGCCCACAAACATAATTTGGGATTAGGGAGGTAGTGCAACAATAGCTCATTAGTGGACCGAGCTATTGTTAATGGGCCTGGATTGTGTGTTCGGGCTGAACACGGGATATCCAGATCCTTTAGGAGGCCTAACCCTAATTTCTCCTCATGGTCCCTGCCGTAGCCTATATATATCCTCTATTCTCTGGCCTCCAGATTACTAAAAAAATCTAAAATTTTCTCTAAATTCGTGATTCAAGTAAGGAGAGAAAGAGAGTACTGCCAAGGAGAAGAAAAGGTTGAGAGATCGTCGTCCACACGACGTCCAACTCGAAGAAGGAATACGTGCAGAAGATCTTGGGGTCGTCCGCTCGAGATTGCCAGGAATTACTTGTCTTCTTTCTGCCGCAGGTATAATTTGTGAACCCTAGTTTCTGCCTATGAAGGGTTAGAACACGTATTTGATCTGTTTAACTTTCTATCGATCAATACGCACACCAAAGGAAGGGTCCTGGGAATTCCCAGTTCTATCACCCCGTACCCCCAATCAATACACAAGGATCCAACCAGGTTATGTTATGATTCCATGCAAAGGCCCCCGAAGGGTGATACATGGATGTCCCATAAATGGGGATTCTAGGGTACCCAGTAAATAGGATAAAAGATTCTAGGAGACTCTGTGATCATAAGAGTATATGTCACAATGATCAAAGAACCAATGAAGCATAGTGATACGCCATGTAAGTGAAACGCACAGAACATGTAGTACCCGATGCTCCCTAAGGATAACATCTCAAGAAGGGATCCATATAGTACCAATCCGTGTGACCAACATGACAGTAACAAGTAAAGTAATTTAATGCAGAAAATAATTCTAAGCAGGATATGAAATGATCAGAGAATGTACTCGCCTGGTATCTGAGTGTCCAACTGAAAAGTACTGTCTGAGGAGTGGTATCTGGCTCCTATTTAGAACAGCACAAGTCACAACAAGTCCAGAATGGTAAAATGAAGTACTACAATACATTCTACATGAATCTAGGTCAATCTAGGCCAAAGTCAACTCTTGGTCAACTCTGGTCAACCCTAGAAGTCAAACTAGGTCAACTGGGTCAAACTAGGTCTAACCAAGTCTAAACTAGGCTATCAAGTCTAAAGTAGTCTATACTAGGTCACACAAGCCATTCTAGGTTCTAACAAGACTAATCTAGGCTTACTAGGCAATAACATGCCCTAACAACCAAAGCATAACATTACACACATGACAATATATCTAATATATTTTACACATATTGATATAGTACATAATATAATGTAAATACACATATTTAACATATAGGCTCCTATTTGCATCACACATACTAACATATTCATATATCTAATATATATATAATGGTAGGCACTCACACATATAAAATATATGGGGCATATATATAATACCTATATATATAGCTATACCTCACTACATATATATACACATATGTATAGAGAAGGGCACATGTGTTCAAGGGTATGTGTAAAGTGTCAAGAGAGACTTAAACATGCGTGTGTGTGTGAGAGAGATAAACATGTGTGTGTAGAGTGTGTCATGTGCTACTGATACAAGAGTGTGTGATATGGCAAGACATGTGAGTGTGTGTCATGAGAAATAACATAAGAATATGTGGGTGTGTGTAATCAAGATATCCTAAAACAATGAATATCAACCTTTGTGTGTGTGTGTGTGTCATGAGTGTTCAGTCACAAGAGAGTGTGAGGGTGAGTAGTACATGAGGGTGTGTGTTAGAGATACCCATGAGAGCATGTGTGTGCACAGCCATATGAAATCAGTGAATACAAGGAGTGTTCAGGGAATACCAAACTGGAATATATTGGCAACTGAAATCTGTTCAGTAATATAAATCTGAATTCAGAAAATGGAATCGAATCACATTGACAGTTTAAACATGAATTAGACATTCATTTAATCTCAGCTTATAGGAACATTTCAGTACAGTTGCAAAAAGGGAAAGAAATCAGTGAACCAATTAACCAGTCATCCAATCTCAGTTTAACAATGAATCTCAGGTTTTGAAAGCCATTCTCAGTTTGTATCAATTCTCAGATTTGAGAACAATATCAGTTTTAGGAATAATTCATCAAACCCAGTTATGTAAAGGAAACAGGGAAATAGCTAATGAATAAATCATTCATTCAATAAATCTCAGTTCACAGGGAACCTAACAGTGACTAAACCCCTACTTGAAATCAGAAATCAGTGGCTATTCAAATGCTTCATTCTCAGGTTTGGAAAATCAATCTCAGGCATTGTCAGTTTAATGAACACACAACTCATTCAATCTCCTTTAATAGTTTTTGGAAACCAACACATTAGCTCAATTTCCATTCTCATCCAAAAATCAATGGAATTGTAAAACCAAGCCAAATGTGAACTATCAAACATGTGGGGGTTAATTAGTGTCATGACCCGTACCCATTTTTTTTTAAACGAATACGAGACGTATCCAAGCCAGCATACGTCGCAGTGTCGGCGGTAGAACGCTGTCACGGCCATGAAGATCAAAATCACAAATAATGCTCATTCACAAAATTAATTTAATTTATAAAGATCACAAGTTTTACATTTGCAGAAAATATAAACTTGTACAATTATAGAATGACTCCAACTCAACTATCTAGCTAATCTCTAGGCTCCTGGCTGCAAGTATTCCCATCACTCCCCAAGCTAAGTGGATCCACGGCTAACCTGAAAATGTGGTTTCCAGTCAGGAATAGAATAAGCACAATTCACTGAATGCAATTTCAAATAAAGAAAATGACTATAAGACAAAGGTTAGACGTCAATCATGAGTTTGAAAATAAACAGGAAATACAGAAAACCAATAGTAAATAAATAGACACCAAATACTTTCCCCAACTATTAGAAGTACCTTTGATATGTGATCGGTCTCGGGACAATTATGCGACACAGTCTACACGGTCTAAAGTTACACGGTCTACAGTTATACGGTCGACAATTACACGGTCTACAGAAAATATTGCAGTAAAGAAGCACTGTCTACAAAATAATAATCACGATCTACACAGTTTAAATGCAATAATAATCACGGTCTACATTGTCTACTTTGCAATAAATAAATTATTGTCTACACTGTCTACAAGAAATAAATGCAACACGGTCTACACGGTCTACACGGTCTAAGGTCAGATCACACATCCTTGGTACTTCTCATTCCCGACTCAACCATTTATAATAGAAAATAATCACATAACCAATGGCCAACCAATAAAATATAGTGAAAATCAATATCGAAATGCTGACAATAAACTGTACTCGCCTGTGGTCCTTTGCTGGTGAAACCGACAATAATATACCACTCAATGAGCCACAATCAGTCAACACATGTAGAAGTCTCCATATGCTGAAATAAATAGTACCAACGTTCTCAGAATAGTCAAATTAGCTAGGATTGCCTGTCCTTAAGTCTAATTCTGGACACAGGGGCAAAACGGTAATTTCGGATCAAAACGATGTCCGTCGTTGGACCCGCTTTGTACCGAAAAGCATGCCAGAGTTGTAACACCCAGTTTTCTGAAATTAGGGTATTTTTGAAAATTTATTATTTTTATTATTTATTAATGGTGTTTTAGGCATAATATGAATTATGGTGATTTTTAGTGTAATTAAAACCATTTTCTAAGTCATGACTTATGACTTTGTGACTTTACTAGTATAACCCTAGTGTAAACCCTAGTTATTCCTTAACCTAGAAGTTGCCATGACCATGTGAGCCTAGCCATAGGCTTAGAACATCAAATTAGGGCTTTTTAGCCTAAAGGGTATTTTGGTAATATTCTAGGATTTATTAGGAATTATTTGGATTTATGTGTTTTATTATTATTTAATTATTGATTAGTGTCATGAGAGCCCCTAACCAAGTTTAGCCTAATCTAGAGATTAGTTACTAACCTAGAATGCTAAGGGGATAGATATTTGCATTGGTTAAAGTATAGAAAATATCTAGATATTTATCCTTGTGATATTTCTTTGGAAACCTAAAGATCTAAGCTACCTTTACATGGAAGTCAACCTTCCTTAGCTTGGAAGCAACCCAAGGACATCCCCCCCCCCCTTGCCATGGCCGGCCAAGGGCACCCCCTAGCACTACCCCCCTTCCTATATTAACCTATCATTCCATTCATGATCAAATTTTACATGAATCAAACCTAGAAAATCCACCACCTTCAAACCTTGATAACTTGATCAATTTTGATCCAAATCACCTCTAGTTTCTTGCATTGGACTCCCCTACACTAGAGGATACTAATTAGGGCCTGCTATCAAGGATTTGTGGAGCTTTGGGCATCACCAAGAGAAGAGGATACCCCCCTACTTTGGTGTTTTCTTGACTTTTCACCAAATAGGTAAATACCTATAAACCTTATTAATATTGTGTTTTCTCTTCATAGTTGTATGCATCTAGGTACCATGGAACTGTGGGTCAAGTTTGGTAGGAAATAGGATTGGTTTGGTGTCCGTATCGGACACGAATCTGTGTTTGAAAACCCTTGTTTGATGAAATACCACAAAGAATCGAACTTTGTTATTTTGCAAAACTAATTACCTTTTCTTGTAGCCCTAGACTAGTATGATTTATACCTACTTGTCTGAACACGACACGGTGTCATTTTTGTGTCGAAAATCGACACGAACCCACTGCCCGGACACCGCACTGAGGCATACAGCCTCCCCTGCTACTCGACACCTAGTGCGGACACTGTAGGACACGTGGACACATGAAAATTGACACAGAGGAGGGGGCAACCTCTGTCATGCCACCCCTTGAGTTTGAGACACTCTCGTGTCCTATCGAGGACACGAGGACACGTGCACTGGTCGTGCACTGACAGTGCACGTGCACGTTTTCCTTACTGACACGCGACTCGTGTCGCACGGACACGAGTCGTGGACACCTCGTGGTGACACGAGTGTGTAGCCCAACATGTGGGCTATACGTGGGCATGACCACGAGGCCCCACGTGGCTCGTGTCGTGTCCACGAGGCGTGTGCATCTCTGCACGATGCAGTGTAAACCACATGTATCAGTCGAGAAAACTCGACTGATACGGGTCTCGTGTCGACACTGTAGGACACGTGGACACGTAACAGTGTGTCTATCATGTAGCCCTATATGTGGGCTACACGTGTGCATGACCACGAGACGTGTCGTGTCTCGTGGTGTGTCCTAGGGTGAGTTGCACATGTGCACGACGCTGTGTGCGTGTGTGCGTATCAGTATTTACCCGATTTGGGTTTTGAGTGTTTGGACACTTCAAACCGTATCGTGGTGTCGTGTTAGGCCCCCTAGACACTAGAGGACACTTGGGGCATCAGTTACCAACCTTTAGGTTCGAGCCTTAGCTCGGTTTTGTGTGTGTACATGGGTTTACCATGTTTACCTATGCACAGTGGTATTATTCCAGAATTTAGGATATTCCCAGTTTTTCAAATTCGAATTTCAAAATATATTTTGTTATGATATATATATGTATATGTATATTTTCAGTGTATGAATACGTAGTATATATGTATGTGTGTGTGTAGGTGAGATTTGAGGATATGTAGTGGTGTATATATGTAGTTGTGTATATATATACATATATATGTATATGTGCACTGTGTTGTGTGTGTTTGGGGACTGAATTCATGTTCCAGAAATCTGGAACACACCCCCCTCCCCTTCCTGTGTGTCCTGTCCCTCTCTCTCACTGTTCTCTGTCCCTCTCTCTCACTGTTCACTCTCTCTCTCTCTCTCACTCTAATTCTCTCTCTCACTTCCCTCTCTATATATATATATGTTTGAATATATATATATATGATATATATAATAGTATTAGAATTATATATATTGTGTCTATATATAGATACCTAGGGTATATGGGTATTACATAGGCTATAGGCCTATGTGGTTGTTGTATGTGTGTGTGTGTGTGTGTATATATATATATATATATATATATATATATATATATATATATATATATATATATATGTGTGTGTGTGTGTGTGTGTGTGTGTGTGTATATATATATATATGTATATTGTATAGAGATGAAAACCTAAGTCACTAGCCTATGGCCTAAGTGATTAGCCTATGGCATTGGGGCTAACTCAAATTGACCTAATGACCTAAACACCTACTAGTTGGCCCTTGTTGACTAAGGGTTGACCAAAGTCAAACTTAGGTCATATTTGACCTAGTTAACCTAGAATTGACTAGGATTGACCTAAATGACCTAAAAATGACTAGTTTAACTAGTCTGACCATGTTTGACCCAATTACCTTATTGACTAGTCCTTGTTTGACCTAATTACCTTACTGGCTAGTCTTTGTTTGACCAAAACCTTAGTTGGTCTAAGTTTGACCTAGACTTGACCCAGATTGATCATGTTGACTAGTATTTGACTAGTTTGATTAGAATGTTGACCAGGAGTTGACTTTAACCTAGATTAAACTTGTTTGACCTTGTTTGATCTTGTTTGACCTTATTTGACCTAGTATGACTTCCTGTGACCTAGTTTGACTGTTGAGTTGACCAAGAGTTGACTTTTGACCAGATTGACCTAGAATCATGTAGTATGCATTGTATACTTTATTTTTACCATTGTGGATACATTGTGACTTGTATTGCTCTGATTAGGAGCCATACACCTCTCCTCAGACAGTATATCCTCTTTAGACATTCAGTTATCAGGCGAGTACATTCTTTGACCGTTTCATATTTGCCAGGATTTATATTCTTGCTCTAGATTACTTTACTTGATGCTGACGCGATTGTTATCACGGATTGGTACTATATGGATCTTTTCATGAGATGTTATCCCCCTCGGGAGCATCAGATACTTTTGTCACGTATATTTCACTTACATCATGTATCTCATGCTTCTATTATCATGTATCTTCATGTATCAGCTAGTGACTCATGTACTCTTATGATCTCCGAGCCTTCATGAATCTTCATGAATCACTCACGTATCACCCAATTATGGGCTTATCACGAATCTTAACGTAACATGAATGGATCCTTGTGTATTGATTGGGGAAACGGGGGAGTAGAAGTGGACATGTGAATAATTCCAAAGTAGTGTAATCATGTACAAACTCTGTAGTGTAATCATGTATAAATTCTAGCCATTCACATGCTTATCTTGTACTCTACATCACTAGCCACTTATAGTTCTCTATATACAGTAGATATTTCCTTTACAGCTATCTCTTTTACTACATGTATCTTCCTTCAGCAGTTTCTGTATTTTACTCTATTGCATGCTTTATATTCCCTATCATACTATGCACTGCGTGAGATGTATTGTGCTCGTTCCTGTCCTGACTGGACCTGTTGAAAATATTACAGAGGATGAGGAAGAGGCCCTGGTGTCTACCTATTATGGAGCAGGACTAGATGATACTTATGTTGTGGACCCTCAGCAGGATCCACCTGCAGCTGAGGATGTTGCCCCAGTAGTCTAGGCTAGTTTAGCTAGACAGTCTTTTCTATATTATCATTTTGTCTCACATCTGAGTTGTATTTTGAGATGTTGAGATATTTAGACTCTTAGACTTATTTGTATTATGAGTTGACTTTCTGGATGTTATGTATCCTAGACACTTAGACTTATTTCATCTA